>BLSH010482072.1:747569-763657 GCA_018402905.1 Glandirana rugosa | reverse complement strand
ACTATTGTGGTTTAAATTGTGTGGACGAGGGGTAAGTGGGGACTCTAGAACATTGTTATTACTCAGTGTACTGAGACCACTCCCTTTTATCGATTAAACCGGGTTAAACATCTTTTCATGTGACAACACTGAAGAAATGTCACTTTGCTACAATGTAAAGTAGTGAGTGTACAGCTTGTATAACAGTGTAAATTTTCTGTCCCCTCAAAATAACTCAACAGATAGCCATAAATGTCTAAATCGCTGGCAACAAAAGTGAGTACACCCCTGAGTGAAAATGTCCAAATTGGGCCAAATTAGCTATTTTCCCTCACCAGAGTCATGTGACTCATTATTGTTACAAGATCTCAGGGGTGAATGGGGAGCAGGTGTGTTAAATTTGGTGTTATCACTCTCACTCTCTCATACTGGTCAAGTTCAACATGGCACCTCATGGCAAAGAACTGAGGATCTGAAAAAAAGAATTATTGTTCTACATAAAGATGGCTTAGGCTATAAGAAGATTGCTAAGACCCTGAAACTGAGCTGCAGCACGGTGGCCAAGACCATACAGCAGTTTAACAGGACAGGTTCCACTCAGAACAGGCCTCGCCATGGTCGACCAAAGAAGTTGAGTGCACATGCTCAGCATCATATCCAGAGGTTGTCTTTGGGAAATAGACATGGTACATCTTTTTCCCCTGAGAGAGATTGCCTTCTAGGAGACACTTGAAAAGCCCTTTTGAGAAACTTAGAGTTTTAGGTCCAAGCCCCAATGAAGAGGGATTTTTGAACGCCTAAATGAGTTGGCTAGCACTTTTCTTTTTGTTATCATATTGCTATCAACAGTTAAAGTAAAACTATAGGCAAAACTTTTTTTTCATTTTGGATAGAGCAAATGAGGGTTATAACCTCTGTTAGATTTTTTTGCCCCACTGCAGAGATTTCCCTTCACTTCCTCTCCCATAGCCAATCAGGAAGTGGGAGGAAATCCCTGCAAATTTCTTGGGGACCCCCAGGTCACCAGAACTAGTGTCCCCATTGGAAGATTTTAGTTATACTTAAAGGATTATGGACTATTGACACGATTGTTTGGTGCTCTTTTTCATGATTTCATAAAAAATGATCACCATCTACATTATTTTAGCTTTACTTTATATGTATATTATTCACTCTGAATTAAACAATGTTTGTATATTGTGAGTTTTAAGCTATAGAAGGTATATTAACATTAACCCTAAAGCTAGGTTAACAATATTGCGACTCTGTGCGGGTGCGTTTGAAGGGGCACAGCAGCCCATTCATTTGGTTTCTGTACTTGTGGGAAATGCAGGGAAATGGTCCCTGAACTTTTTTGCAAAACACACCCTGGCTGCAGCACCATGTAATTTCCACACCCAAAAATGCTGCAGTTTCCAATGCATAGGAGTGCCATTAAGTATTGATGGCTGTGGGAAGGCATGCAATTTACACACTCTTCAGCATCTGCAATAGTGTGAACCTAGGCTTACAGAGCAGTAACTGATTACCGTTTCCATCTAAGGTAAATAAAATAAAGTTAAGAATGTTTTTGACGTTTAGCAAGCGACACAGTAATTGCTGTAATCTTTCATACTCTATAAGGAGTCTATAAAGCTGGTACTGTCATCATGCACATCATTCACTGACATTATAAACTCTGCAATCCTCTTAAGTATGTAATTACATGGCAGTAACCTAATAATATCTAATTTACTGAAACATCTGCTGAATAATAAAGACTGTTAAATCGATAATAAAGTATTGTCTTTTAAAAAAAAAAAGCACATAACAAACGTTATACTTACCTGCTCTGTGCAAAAGTTTTGCACAGAACAGCCTAGGTACTCCTCTTCTCAGGTCCCACGCCGGCACTCCTGGCCCCTGCCTCTGGCTGGGTGCCCCCAGAGCAAGCAGCTTGCTCTGGGGGCACCCAAGCAGGCGCGCTCCCAAGCCATGGCTCTGTGTGTCCATTCACACAGAGTCACAGCTTGACCCTGTCCTTTCCTCACTGGTTGTGATTGGACCTTGTTTGTGCACTGGTGCACAGTCATGTTGGACCAGGAAGGGGCCATCCCCAAACTGTTCTCACAAAGTTGGGAGCATGAAATTGTCCAGAACATCTTGGTATGCTGAAGCCTTAAGAATTGCCTTCAGTGGAACTAAGGGGCCAAGCCCAACCCCTGAAAAGCAACCCCACACCATTATTAGGGTAAGTGTGACACCTACAAACATAGCTTCTTAGTTAGACAAATAGGCAAGCAGATAAACACACACAAACAGACCCTAACACAAATTGAAACACAGAAGAAGCGAGATAGAACAATTTATGTTTATTGACAATTTACTAACTGGCTTGCATGTGTTACATTTCCAAAGCATAACATATTTTATATTATTCAGCCCTTTAAACCTATTGACATAGAAGAGCCTCTTTCTAATGCAATTAACTTTTTTTCTATAAAAGTCAAAACTTTTTTTTTTCCAAGTATTTCACTTCTTTTCATTACCTTGTTTCCATTGTGAAAAAATCAATTTCATAATAGATGTGTCCTATTAGTAAACAGGTGAATACATACTCTCACTAGTGTTCACAGTTTACATTTTCCCATTTTTAATGCTTTATTAATGGATATTAGGCTAACTTTGACACTGCTTCTGTAATGTTACAGAAACCATGCCACTTTATTTTTATCCATTATTTACCAAAAAAAAGGAACAAAGAACAAGAATTTAGCATCTTTGCAAGACATACCAGCTTAGCACATCAAGCACAAGAGCTGGTGTTCCTGTGGCTGGAGTCTCACTAGCATGCATGTCCTCTGTCATGCTGATACTGGCCACTATGTCCTGTGTGGTTTAGGAATGCAGCAGGGTTACCTGTTCATCTGGCACATAGTAAAGTGAAATTGCACAGGATTAAAAATGTGGGATAGGAATGTAGGTTGGGTTAACTCATTCACTTGATGCATAATAAAAATGCGATAACACATATACATGCCAGATTACAAATAACCTATAATAGAAAAAACATCGCCCTTCACTAATATACTGTATGGTCATGTACCTAGAAACTTAAAGAAGTATTTGAACACTGACAGCAGGGGAGAGTGGAACATGGAAATCCTGGAAGTTGAAGTGTGGTAATGTGTTAGGCATTGATGACACTGTGAAGAGTTCTTTTTTATCCAAATAACAAAGAAGATGAGGGTAATTCCTTCACTAATTGTAATGTAAATGATAGCAAGCTTTCAAGGCATAGGACCTCCTCTTCTGTCTGATAGGGCCATGTGCCTCAAACTTACTATGATTTCCACAGTCATTAGAGGTATTTTGAATGTAGGGTTCAGAAAACTTCCCTAATTCAGATTCATTTAGTTGGGGCTTAGAAGCCAATGAGTAAGATATGGGAGTTTTTACACCACATCCTGGTAAGGGATGGTTGGAGCAAGATAACCTTGCAGTACTACTTAACCTTGTTTTCATAAATTGACGAATAAACATGAGTACACAAAAAGATTCTGGGACTAGTGATCTAAAGAGCAAAGTCTGCTTAGTTTGTGAACTAGTAAAGTAGTAATTTTAAGTATAGAATGTAATAATGAAATTCAATGATCCTTTTTTGTCAGTGATGCAAGGGCTGGTTTCTCATGACCCACAAATCCACACCCCTTTGTTCAATCAGTTATAGTGGGAGCCAGTTAATAAACTAATGAGGAGAAGGGTGCTGCACTTCATTCTTTAGCACAAACAGTTCAGTGGACCTGTTTTACTTATTCACCACATGCTGGACAGATTTAAAATATTGGCCTGGTAATGTGAATCTCCGCATTTAGCTGAGATTCAGTCATCTCTATTTGTGAATGAGTAAGGGTTTGTTATAATAAAGTTTATTTTTAAACTGTTGTGATTATCTTTATATAAATGACTTATAACACTTCCTGTGGTAGTGCTCAAGTAACAAGTCCCATCTTTTTTTGGGACCCCTCCTGAATCGTCAGGTACTCAGGCACACATGGGTTAACATCAGCAGGGCAGTAGACATGCACACTCCCAGACCTATCAGATACAAACACAAATGCCTGGTGTGCTACACTGGAATGTCTAGAGGTAGAGAAGGTTCCATTTTTTCCTTAATTTACATAAAAAATAAATAAATAAAAGATAGGAATTCTGACTTACCAGTAAATTCCTTATCTTGGAGTACAGTATAAGACACTGGACTGATGTTCTTAGACCATTGGTTATATGTTGGCTACCCTCAGGTAAGTGGCAAAAGAACGACCAGGATTGCCCCCAGGGCATACCATATAATCCTACCATATAACTCTGTGAGTGATCAAGACACAGATTGCCCTGTCTCCTGTACTGGACTCCAAGATAAGGAGTTTGCCAGTAAGTCAAAATTCCTTATTCTAATAGTAATGTACATGACACAGGACAGGTATTCTTAGATCAGGGGACTTACCAAAGCAATAAACTGACTGGGTTGGCATAACATAGCGACACTGGCATCAAACAACTTGTCTGATCCAACTTGCAATGAGATCCTGAGGACCTCCAGGTACAAAAAAAGGGGTTCAGTCTTGCAAATAGAGGTCCTACAGGTATAGCAAGATGGCTCAATCTTGCAAGCAGAGGTTGTGGCTGCCAAGTATTCCCTGACAGCCCCAACCACATCCAAACATTGTAAGGCAATTTCCTTGTCATGGTTTGGGGCAGGACAGAGTGAAGGATGATATCTTAATTTTTGTGAAGAGAGGCCATCTTAGATAAAAGGGAAAGTTGGACTCAAAATCACCTTGTCCTTGTGCAAAATAAGCAAATGCTCTTTACAATTAAGAGCTGCCAATACAGAAATGTGCCTTTGGACAGGGGGAGAGGGAGTTACTATAGTCCTGTCACTGGCTGTATTCCTGTGGCTGTGCTTCTTAAGAAGAGACTGCAGCAACATACTGCGTGTTCCCAGCAGAACAGGCGGGTGCGAATGTGGCATCTAGGAAGCATGACAAAGTTGCCCCATCATTCTGAGACTAAATTTTATGCATTTTTTGTGAAAAAAATGCATAAAATTATTAAATTACTTAAATAAAAACAAAAACATTATTTTTTTTACCCTTTTATAAAAAGACAATATACAGGGTGGGCCATTTATATGGATACACCTTAATAAATGGGAATGGTTGGTGATATTAACTTCCTGTTTGTGGCACATTAGTATATGTGAGGGGGGAAACTTTTCAAGATGGGTGGTGACCATGGCGGCCATTTTGAAGTCGGCCATTTTGAATCCAACTTTTGTTTTTTCAATAGGAAGAGGGTCATGTGACACATCAAACTTATTGTGAATCTCACAAGAACAACAATCGTGTGTTTGGTTTTAACGTAACTTTATTCTTTCATGAGTTATTTACAAATTTCTGACCACTTATAAAATGTGTTCAATGTGCTGCCTATTATGTTGGATTGTCAATGCAACCCTCTTCTCCCACTCTTCACACACTTATAGCAACACCGCAGTAGAAATGCTAGCACAGCCTTCCAGTATTTGTAGTTTCAGGTGCTGCACATCTCGTATCTTCACAGCATATGGTTTTTTTTTGTTTTTTATGGTCAGTAAAAACCAATACCGGGTGAGCTGCTCCTTCCAGGAGGTACCGCCATTAGCCGACTTGATGGCCAGCAATTCCCTATCACCGACATCATAGTTCCAGCAAGATGGTGCACCACCACATTATCGGTGTCAGGTCCGAGCATTCCTAGATGAACAGTTTCCTGGAAAGTGGAAGGTCTCCCGATCTGACCCCCTTAGACTTTTATCTTTGGGGTCATCTGAAGGCAATTGTCTATGCTGTGAAGATACGAGATGTGCAGCACCTGAAACTACGGATACTGGAAGCCTGTGCTAGCATTTCTCCTGCGGTGTTGCTATCAGTGTGTGAAGAGTGGGAGAAGAGGGTTGCATTGACAATCCAACATAATAGGCAGCACATTGAACACATTTTATAAGTGGTCAGAAACTTGTAAATAACTCATGAAAGAATAAAGTTACGTTAAAACCAAACACACGATTGTTTTTCTTGTGAAATTCCCAATAAGTTTGATGTGTCACATGACCCTCTTCCTATTGAAAAAACAAAAGTTGGATTCAAAATGGCCGACTTCAAAATGGCCGCCATGGTCACCACACATCTTGAAAAGTTTCCCCCCTCACATATACTAATGTGCCACAAACAGGAAGTTAATATCACCAACCAATCCCATTTTACTAAGGTGTATCCATATAAATGGCCCACCCTGGACACTGGAAAAATGGATTTCACCATAATATGCCTTTGGACATAGTGGCAGAGAAAGCTGCTTTTGTTAGGCCCCCGTGGTGTGCCTGAGAGGGAGCTAGAGTTGCAGAATGGCAGCAGTGTCAAGACATTGCTGTGGAACAAGGGAGAACCTGAGCGGATTTTATGTGTTTCTTGTAATCCTTTAGCAGGATGCATGTTGCTCAAGCCTTTAGCCCCAGCTCCCTTGTGCCTGTGATCTGTCATTGCTAGTGAAGGAACCCCCAATGGGGTATGGCATTGGCGTGCAGATTAGTAGGGATTCTGCGTCTCTGGAGAGGGAGCCACTATAATCCTGTCACTGGCTGTGTTCCTGTGGCTGTGCCTCTTAAGAAGAGACTGCAGCAACATACTGCGTGTTCCCAGCAGAACAGGTGGGTGTGAATGTGACATCTAGGAAGCATGACAAAGTTGCCCCATCATTCTGAGACTAAATTTCTCATGCAAAGAAGTTTTGAAAACAAAATGGCAGGGGTTAACACTACGCACATAGGAATACATTAATAGACAGGAATTGGTGTTACATACAGGGAAACCCTGTCTTACCTCACCCATGATGCTGGACTCTCTATAGGTCCAGGCTTTCCTCCTTGCAGTCAGAACAATATGGAAGGGGTCTTCAGGATCCGGGAACCATAAAAAGGACCACAGCACTGGACCTGTATAGCGTCCTGCAGCTAACTTTATGCAGGATCCTGTGATTGAAGCAAACATTACAGGTCGGCCCTCTAAAAACTGGAGCCTCACAGAGTGAGTGGGTTTGTATGGGTACATACTGTAGGCAGCCCAGTTTTTGCCAGTGCCCAATCACCTGAAGATGCATATAACCCATGGTCCAAGAACATCAGTGCTGTCTGTACTGTACAATTAAGATAAATAGATAGATAATATATAGGAAACACTAATTGTAAAAAACTATTGAAATATTGTAATCGATTGCTTGTGAAAAAAATGCATACAATTATTAAATTGCTTAAATAAAAACAAAAACATAATTTTTTTTACCCTTTTATAAAAAGACAATATACACAGGAAAAATGGATTTCACCATAATATAGAACAAACAAATTGTGAACTTCCAAGTAAAACATTTTATTTTTTTAAAGATGGATAAATGAGGTAAACAGGAGCAAGAAACGCGAAGCAACAGATTCTCGTTTTGGTTTTTCCTTTTATAAACATGTTTAATAGCTCGACCAACAGTTTCAATTTTTAAAAGAAAGTAACTAAATAGATGCTGGTAAATTTTTGGAAATTAAAGAAAACCAACAATGTACTGTATATAAATATTTCAAAACAGTCTATTAAGAATTTGTTTTAGCGCAGTTTTGCCCAGTAGTTTATAGTCACGATGCTAAACATTAATAAAAATATATAAACATTTACATATATCACACCTCGTAAACTGATTGCTCAGCATTTTACTATTGCCCGGAAAAAAAAAATATGGCTCCCAGCAATCTTCACAATGTAGAACATTGCTATGAATCAGAAAGCAGCTGCTGACATATGGTGATTTCAATAAACTATTGATTATTGGAAAAAAATTATAGATAAAAAAATGCATGTTGGCTAATGGCAAAAGTGTACAGATGATCTGGGTTACTGCATTTGGTGGCCCAGGGGACAGAGTAAGTAGCAATCTGTATTGCACAGATGGCTTGCAAAATATGGTCACATTTCATATCCAAACCATATAAAATTGCTATGTAACATTTCAGTTTAAAACTACAAAATATTTTAGCAACATAGAATAACAAATTTAAGGATTGCTCTATAAATCTGTGGTTGTAGCGAACATGACCTGAAAATGTATAAAATATATTTTATGACATTTTTAAATTATAGTTGTCCTTCTGCCCATAACCACTCCATAGCAGCTTCTTGTTTCAATGATCTCCATTTTGTGGCAGTCCACATAGGTGACATCAGAAGCTATTGTGAGCTTGTTCTTCTTTATTTTCATCTTGCATCTCCACATTTTCTCCTATTGATGCCAGGGCATAATGTTAGGACATGAGATAATGTCGCATTGCAATTCTGATCTTGCTTAAACTGAAAACAACATTAATAATATATCACAAAACAATGGAGCTATGCATTGCCAACTGCTACTGGTGGGGGACTGGATGGGAGCCCTAAAATGAGAAAATAAAAAAATAATAAAACTTAAAGAGAAATCAAACAGTTCTGATTACAACCCTTTAAGAATAAAAGTGTCACAGAATCAATATACAGCATTGATTTATATACATCTTTGAAAATATTGTATTTTACAACAGGCTGTGTGGACAAGAAGTCAACATTAGTTTAGTTTAGTTTAGTTTAGTGTACAGCACCTTAAACTGAGAGGAAAACTAATCATATATTACAAATGAATGGAGCTGTATGCATTGCCAACTGCCATTGGTGGGGGGCTAGATGAGAGCTCTATAAAGTTATTGATGACAATAATTTGTATAGGAATATGATTTTATGTTTTCTGAAGATTTCTTGGTAAAAAATGACTACCAAATGAGAAAATGATGGTACTCATAGCTGCTTGATTTAACCAGCACCAGTAAACAAAGTGGTGTAGCCACCATGTAATACAAAAGAATAACTGTTCGCAAAACCTTAAAGCAACCCTCTCACTATAAAATATTATTAAAAGCAAATTATTTTATACATGATATACCTCTAAGAGTAGGGGTGTGACCATCTTCCTTCATAACTCTTTTCCATTTTATGTACAACATGTGTATCATGACAAGGATAGCAGATTTCTGATCCTCAAAGGGCTGATAACAGGCCGAAAATTTACTATCGCTAATATATATGCCCCTGATAATTCCCAGACTTCTTTTTTCAATCATGTTTTTGAAATCCTCGACCGATACCATTCCCCACATTCTGTATGTTGATAGGTGGGGATTTCAACGTGGTAGTCCATGCTTCTCTGGATAGGAGTAATTCTATCTCATCTATTAAAGCCTTTTTCTCAAATCCCTAACTAAACAATTACAGTCTAACCAACTGATTGATACATGGAGAGCTCATAATATCAGGCCAAGGGAGTTCATATTTTTTTCACATCTGCATAGCACCTATGCCAGACTGGATTACATTTTTTGTACACCAATTATACTATCCAACTCCATTCCAGCTGCTATATACTCCTGTCCGTGGTCTGACTACAAGAAAACTTCTTTCACCATTACTTTAAGTCTATGATCACACAGGATCCGACTTTGAAATCGTATGACTTCACTTGAAGTAGCACAATTTCAAAGCTGCATGTCAGTACGACTTCAGGTGCGACTCGGAAGACATCTATCTATGCAAGTTGCACCTGAAATCTCAAAAAGTAGTGCAGGAACTACCTTCAAAATGGATTTGACCAGTTCCATTGAAGACAATAGGGTGCGACTAGTCATGCTATTTGAAACTGTCATTTATTTGCAAAGATCCCTAATCTTCCTTCTTTTTCTGAGAGATTGAGGGTAGATTTAGAAGTGTCTAAATCTCCCTTTCCTCTGAAGTCCGATCCATATTTGGATCATGCTTCAAAGGCTACTGAGAGGCAGTGAGGTAAGCGATGCGGTGCCTCCTCACTGCCTTGTTTTAACCCCACCAGCTCCTCACCTTCTGTTTTAACCCAATATTTGCTGACAAATGCGCCGCAAGGGTTGCAGGGTGTTTGCAGCGCTTTCCCATTTGCTTTAACCACTTAAGGACCGGAAGGATTTCCCCCTTTAGGACCAGAGCCCTTTTTGCGATTCGGCGCTGCGTCGCTTTAACTGACAATTGCGCGGTCGTGCGATGTTGTACCCAAACGAAATTTGCGTCCTTTTTTTCCCACAAACAGAGCTTTCTTTAGGTGGTATTTGATCATCACTGCGTCATTTCTGATCGCCGCTATAAACAAAAGAAGAGCGACAATTTTGCAAAAAAACCCAAATTTCTTACTTTTTGCTAAAATACAAATCCAAAAAAAAAAATACAAAAAAACATTTTTTTTCACCGTATTTGGCCGATTTATATTCTTCCTCATATTTGCGATAAAAAAAATCGCAATCAGCGTTTATTGATTGGTTTGCGCAAAAGTGGCCGCGTTTACGGATGATGAGAATTCATTTTTGGGGTTTTTATTTTTTATTGGTAATGGCGGCGATCTGCGATTTTTAGCGGTACTACGATATTGGGGCGGACATGTCGGGCCATTTTGACACTTTTTTGGGACCATTGGCATTTATACAGCGATCAGTGCTATAAAAATGCACTGATTACTGTGTAAATGCCATTGGCAGTGAACGGGTTAACCTGCAGGGGGCGCTCTAAGGGTTAACTGTGTTCCCTGGGCGTGTTCTAACTGTGTGTGGGCTGCCCTAGCAGGGGAAGGGAAGCGATCACAGCTTCCGTGTAGAGGAAGGCTGTGATCACAGCCCTTCCCCCTCTCACAGAACGGAGGTCCGTGTTTACTTACACGGACCTCCGTTCTTTCACTCCGGGGGGGCATCGCGGGTAGAAGGCGGCAATCGAAGCCGCTGCACCCGCTCCCTGGCCATCCCCAAACACAGTGAGCGAGCGGGCGCGCCTCCGGCGGCGCGCGCGTGCTCACAGTGCGCGATCTCGCAGCCGCTGTCATATGACTGCGATTTGCGATATCGCACCACTTTGTCGCCGTCAAACTGCGGTTGGCAGTCGGCAAGTGGTTAATGTGTAGCTTACCACCCCCTCCCGGAAACTCCATGTGGGGTAAATAAATGACTGTCCAAATGGCCGCACTCTAGGTAGAAATCTTTATTCAAAAATACAAAATATAGTCCATACAAACAGATAAAATGTGCAGCGGCTGGCGTGTTTTACACTGCCTTACAGGTGCTTAATCATAGCCAAATAACTATAGCACAATGTGGATATATATATATATATATATATATATATATATATACAAAACTTCAAGCAGTTAATTATTGTGTAGATGAACACAATTTTTTATTTTAACACCAGGAGGCCAGCCGAACTAAACTTTGCATGGGAACTTTGAATGGGATGTTTCCCACTTCTATGAGTGAATACTAGTGCTTGCCGTCTGGGCCTCTGGTGTTTGAATGATGGTGCACTTCTCTTTTTGCTGGGTGGCCACCCAGGCTCGTTTTACATTGCAGCATCTCGTTTCGCATTTGTGAGGTTCTTAGCATTTTCTCCCATTAGATCAATCTCCTACACCGAAGTTTTCTTAGGGTTAATATACCACAATTGCATTTCCCATATGCATACACCGAAGTGGGTGTCATAATTTTTGTGCACTGATGAGATGAACTTCTTTAAAATATTTCACAATGAAGATGCCTACATGTTCTGTGATTTGTTAGTGGAGCCTCCGAAACTGAAAGGGGTTTTCTTTTTCCTTTCTTTCTATTTTCCCTTTCCTTTTTTCTGTTTCCTCTCTGTCTTTTATTGGAGGATTAGAATTGAGTTGGATCTGAACATGTACGTTTGGTTATATAAGTTTTGAGCATTGATCAATTTTATACACGAGTATGATCACTATTATATAACAGTTCATGCTCGAGATTGGGGAAATTATTGTGCATTATTATACCTTATCACATTTAAAATTTTTCTTTCTTTTGTTTTTAGGTGTTTTATTTATGTCTATGATGTTAAGTAGGTTCGGCCACTCAACCTTTGGATACTTTTTATACAGAGGTCATGATGGTCTGGGAAACATTCTGACATCAGCTGTGCTTATTATCGTAATGAGCGGTCTGCTCAGCTCCGCATGACTGAATGGGTGTTCACTAGAGTTGAGCAAACCTGGACTGTAAAGTTCGGGTCCATACCGGACTTTAGGGTGTCTGTGCCCCGAACCCGAACATTTCAAAAAAAGTCCGGGATCGGATTCGGTATTCTGGTATTTTTTGGTGCCTGTTGAATAGCTGCAGGGCAGCCAATCAACAAGCGTTTCACTTGTTTGCCCTTAGAAGCCATCACAGCCATGCCTACTAATGGCATGGCTGTGATTGGCCAGTGCATCATGTGACCCAGACTATTTTTGGCGCCTGTTGAATAGCTGCAGGGCAGCCAATCAACAAGCGTTTCACTCATTTGCCTTTAGAAGCCATCACAGCCATGCCTACTAATGGCATGGCTGTGATTGGCCAGTGCATCATGTGACCCAGCCTCGATATGAGCTGGAGTCACGTAGCGCTGCATGTCACATGCTCTCAGGCTAGTGTAGGGAGAGGATGCTGCCGCCGCTGTGAGGGAGAGATTAGCGTTCTAATATCATTTCATCCTGCATTAGAGACAGGTTCCTGGCGGTGCTGTGAGGGAAAGATTAGCGTTCTAAAATCATCTAATACTGGAGTAGGTACAGGTTCCTGGTGCTGTGAGGGAAAGATTAGCGTTCTAATATCTCATCCTGCATTAGAGACAGGTTCCTGGCGGTGCTGTGAGGGAAAGATTAGCGTTCTAAAATCATCTGATACTGCATTAGGTACAGGTTCCTGGCGCTGTGAGGGAAAGATCAACGTTCTAATATTGTCTGATACTGCATTAGGGACAGGTTCCTGGTGCTGTGAGAGAAAGATTAGCGTTTTAATATCATCTGATACTGCATTAGGGACAGGTTCCTGGTGCTGTGAGGGAAAGATTAGCGTTCTAATATAATCTCATACTGCAGTATGGACAGGTTCATGTCGGTGCTGTGAGGGATAGATTATCGTTCTAAAATCATCTCATACTGGAGTAGGGACAGGTTCCTGGCGGTGCTGTGAGGGACAGATTATCGTTCTAAAATCATCTCATACTGCAGTAGGGATAGGTTCCTGTCAGTGCTGTGAGGGACAGATTATCGTTCTAAAATCATCTCATACAGGTGTAGGGAGAGGTTCCTGTCGGTGCTGTGAGGGACAGATTATCGTTCTAAATTCATCTCATACTGCAGTAGGGACAGGTTCCTGTCGGTGATGTGAGGGACAGATTATCGTTCTAAAATCATCTCATACTGCAGTAGGGAAAGGTTCCCGTCGGTGCTGTGAGGGAAAGATTAGTGTTCTAAAATCATCTCATACTGGTGTAGGGAGAGGTTCCTGTCGGTGATGTGAGGGACAGATTATCGTTCTAAAATCATCTCATACTGTAGTAGGGAAAGGTTCCTGTCGGTGCTGTGAGGGAAAGATTAGCGTTCTAAAATCATCTCATACTGGTGTAGGGAGAGGTTCCTGGCGGTGCTGTGAGGGACAGATTAGCGTTCTAAAATCATCTCATACTGCAGTAGGGACAGGTTCCTGTCGGTGCTGTGAGGGACAGATTATCGTTCTAAAATCATCTCATACTGCAGTAGGGACAGGTTCCCATCGGTGCTGTGAGGGACAGATTAGCGTTCTAAAATCATCTCATACTGGAGTAGGAAGAGGTTCCTGTCAGTGCTGTGAGGGACATATTATCGTTCTAAAATCATCTCATACTGCAGTAGGGACAGGTTCCTGGCGGTGCTGTGAGGGACAGACTATTATTCTAAAATCATCTCATACTGGTGTAGGGAGAGGTTCCTGCTGCTGGTGTGAGCGGTGCATTTCTTGCACAAAAATAAAAAGTGGGTCTATGTTGCTGTTTTAAAAAAAAAAGAATAATAATTTATTCTTTTTTTTGTAGTATTAATAAATAGTGCTACATAGTACATTTGCACCTTGCTGTGCATTTCTTGCACAAAAATAAAAAGTGCGTCTACATTGCTGGTTTAAAAAAAAAAAATATTCAAAATACTACATTTGCGGCCAGCGGTGCATTTCTTGCACAAAAATAAAAAGTGCATCTACATTGCTGGTTTAAAAAAAAAAAGAATAATAATTTATTGTTTTTTTTATTATTAACAAATAGTGCTACATAGTACATTTGCATCCAGAATGAGTAGAGCGTCAAATAAGGGACGTGGTCGTGGTGCTGCTGGTGCTGGTGAAGTTCCTGGTGCAAGGAGAGGACGTGGTTGATTTGTGCCAGCTACACGCATAAGTGAAACACCTTCCTCAGGTGCGAGTAGCCGACAGAACCTTCAACGTTATATGGTAGGCCGGAATGCCGCTCAACGAATGGTGAGGCCAGAACAAGTACAGGTGATAGTAGATTGGGTGGCTGACAATGCCTCCAGTTCCTTCACATTGTCTCCCACCCGGTCCCTTGATAAAAGCTCAGATTTGGCACCTGAACCCCATGACCATCTGTCTTTCACCTCAGCCCCTTGTAAATCAGCCAAGCAGTCTGAGCCCCAAGTCATGCAGCAGTCTCTTATGCTTTTTGATGACTCTGCTGGTGTGCTTTCCGTGGGCCATCCACATAGCCCTGCCCCAGAAGTGGAAGACATTGAGTGCACTGATGCCCAACCACTTCTGTTTCAGGATGAGGACATGGAAACACCACCGCAGCACGTCTCTGATGAGGACGAAACACAGGTGCCAACTGCTGTGGTTTTCCACAGTGTGCAGACTGACAAGGAGGGCAGTGGTGAAGGGTGGGTGGAAGATGATGTGGAGGATGATGAGGTCCTAGACCCCACATAGAATGAAGGTCATGTGAGTGACGTGTGCAGTTTGGAGGAAGAGGTGGTGGTCGCACAGAGGCACCAGCACAGCAGAAGAGGAAGCAGGTTGCAAAAGCGGAGCGACCGTCCCCTACACAGTACTCCTGATACTACCCACCGCACCCAGGGACCTAGCACACCAAAACGCAGCTCAAAGGAGTTCCCTGGCGTGGCAGTTCTTCAGACAATGTGCTGACGACAAGACACGAGTGGTTTGCACGCTGTGCAATCAGAGCCTGAAGCGAGGCATAAATGTTCATGACCAGGCATCTACATGCAAAGCACGAGCTGCCGGTGGAATAAGCACCTCTAAATCCAAGAAAGGTCTCGGCCTCCTCCTGCTTCCTCTTCTGCTGCTGCCTCGGCCTCTTCCTCCACCTCTACAGTGCCAGTGTCACCTGCCACCCAGCAAACAGACGATGCGACAGCAACGCCACCATGTCCGCCACCATCCCCAAGCATTTCCACATGGTCCCATGGAAGCTTACAGCTCTCCATCTCCCAAACACTGGAGAGAAAAAGGAAGTACCCCCCTACCCACCCGCGATCCATGGCCCTGAATGCCAGCATTTCAAAATTCCTGGCCTTTGAAATGCTGTCATTCTGTCTGGTGGACACGGACAGTTTTAAAAAACCTGATGGCGTTGTCTGTCCCACAGTATGTGGTTCCCAGCCGCCACTACTTTTCCAGGCGAGCCATCCCTTCCCTGCCCAAACAAGTCGGGGACAAGATCAAGTGTGCACTGCGCAATGCCATCTGTGGCAAGGTCCACATAACCACTGATACATGGACCAGTAAGCATGGGCCGGGACACTATATCTCGCTAACTGCACACTGGGCAAATGTAGTGGCAGGTGGGCCTGAGCCGGCTAGCCATTTGGCGCATGTCCTTCCACCACCGAGGATAGCAGGGCATTTCTCTTTGCCTCCTGTTGCCTCCTCCTCCTACTCCACTTCCTCCTCCTCTACCTCCTCCTCATCCGGTCAGTGTAACACCTTCACCACCAACTTCAGCACATCCAGGGGGAAACGACAGCAGGCTGTTTTAAAACTGATATGTTTGGGGGATAAACCCCACACTGCGCTGCAGCTGTGGACGGACATTGAACAACAAACTAATGAGTGGTTGTTGCCACTGAGCCTCATGCCCAGCCTGGTGGTGTGCGATGGGCGAAATCTCGTAGCA
>BLSH010482072.1:678044-734098 GCA_018402905.1 Glandirana rugosa | reverse complement strand
GTGTAGCTTACGACCAAATGGTCGTCCTTACAAACTGTCTTCTACCAGATTACTAACCGAACTTGTCTGTGTGCCTGGTCTTAAGCAGGCCAAGGACGACTTGACCAGTTTAAATCCATACACACACGGGTTGAAATCTTTTCATTACATTAGTACTTTCCCGTTCTTTCCTATGAGAAGACCTTTTTTATTAATTATCGTCCGTTGAAAAAAAGAACGAAGATAGGGGTAACCTCTCTAGAGGGTAGGACAGGTAACTGGGGGAGAGTGTACCCGTCCTTGATTCACAGTGTATTTGTTTTATATCTTTGATTATATCACAAGCGCAGGCACATTAACCCTACACTTATACTTCCTGCCCATGTGAGAGGGGGTCAATGGACAGGATGGGAGATCTCTCCAATGGGGATAGAAGCAAGAAAAAAAGTTGCCTGCTATTAATTATTTTTTCCAGAAGAGTATCCTTTCTTGCCCTTTCATGATTACATTACTTTTCTAAAGTTGGGCACACACATACCTAAATTTGACCAGTTCAGCAGGAACCGGACGAATTCTGGTCCGTGTGTCTGTTCAAGCCAATCATTAGACCATCTTCTGTCAAACATTCCTGCTGGTAAACCAGCATTCGATGTGCGCATGCAGCCAATGGCTGCAGCACTGATCAAAGTATTCTGAAGAAGGGGGGGGGGAAGTCCCCGCTGTCAGAATGCAATAGCTCAGCGGGGGGGATCCCTGCTTCCATATCGCTTGTGTGGATGCAAAGAACTATCAGTTTTCTTTCCTTCAACGAGCGAGTTGAAGGAAAAGAAAACTGACAATTTCCCCCAAAAACTATGCGTGTATACCCTGGTTTAAATGGTTGTAAAACCTTACATTTACCCAGTGAAATGACTGACCTCAAGTAATACGCAGAAATGAAGCAAATCATCCTACATAAGTTATACCTGTTAATTTTCAGTTTTCTCTTCTCTACAGCGATTCAAAGTCAAGAATTTATACAGCTTGTCTGAGCTTTCAGAAAACAGGGGGGGGAGCTAAAGTTGCACTATGCAGAGCTGATTGGAAGGAAGTGACATACCCCCCTTCACACAGGATCAGAGCTGAAACTGTCAATCACAGTCTGCGTGCTGGAGTTCCCTTCCCTGTCACTTTTTTACCTCTTGGTGTCAGGAAGACTTGTCAGAAGCGACTCATGCAGATAGTACAGGAACAAGGCAGCAGACAGAAACAAGTACACACTGGGGAAGCTAATTGATTGGATGATGCCACCCCATGTGATTCTACCAGCCATCTTGGGTCAGGCAGAGCCTATTTAAGGCCCTGGCTCCCAGGTTTGGCGTACATTCTGTGTGTTGGTATTGTGTGGACAGACCGCCCGTCTGGCAGGGATAGTGATTAGTGTCAGGGAGAGGTTCCAGACGAGTAGGGAAAGGATAGGGACATGCCATTTCTTCTGGAGACCTCCCCACTTGGGTTCGGACCGGCCAGGCTGCATTCTGCCCCTCAAGACAGACGCTGTCGGTGCATCTGCTCTGCTACACATTGCTGGTACATGCTGTGAGTGTCACCGTTCAGATGCCTTCCAGTGAATTACTGGATTCTGCATTAATACAAGTTCTGTTCTCTGCAAGTGGACTCTGTGTGTTTACTGCCGTCGCACCACACTGCACCTCCCCACACTCAGTCAGCCAGATGTGCCCCATTGTGCAGGTTCCTCTTCTTTTAGTTGAAATTCATAGAAGATTCTATAACAGCTGAACAGCTGGGGGGGGGTCCTCCGGTGCAGTGATGTGGGGGATAATTTCAACTAAAAGAAGAATCACAGTAAAAAAGCAGTGGAAATGTCATCTTTTGAGTTCTGCTCCACTTTGTGAAATGGAAATGGACATACTGTTTACTCAATGCTTAACAAGCTTTGAAGGAAATGTAGAACTAAATTGAAGTTTGTACGAAGAGAGAGGATGGGGAAAGTGTGGCATGCAGGCCAGACTTTGGAGACCCCTGTTCTAGATCACTGAAAAAAAATCTCATAAGATGATTTCACTGACTTTATTACCATAATAATAAAATTAGAAGATGGGTGGTCAAGCAGGAGTTTAATGCACAAGACTTGTGAGATTTTTGAATATCACTTCAGTGACAATAACGAGTGAGTAAAATTATCTTTTTTTCCACTGGGGGACATCAACAATAAAAATCTGTGGTATGAGATATATCTTGGAAACATAATTGTGATTGTGATGTGACTGGGTCTTAAAGGGTTTAGGACCAGTCACTAGAAGGTGCTCTAGTGGACACTTTGTAAAAGAAATTTGTGACAACACACTGTAAACTTAGTAGCAATGAATACAGCTAAAGTATAAGTTTTAATAAATAAATACAAACATTAAACATTCAATTTCAGTAATCTAGTTTTGATTTGAATTTGCGTTAATTCCACTTAGCACTTGCAAATTTTAGAAATCTTCACAATCACATGTATTAAAGTGGTTGTCAACTCATGACAACCACTTTAACCTACAGGTAAGTCTATAATAAGGCTAACCTGTAGGTGCCCTGCATATCTCCTAAACCTGCACGGTTTAGGAGATATACAGTGTACTGCAGTTGCCGACGTCATTTGACACATGCGCAGTGAAGAAACGGCCTCCGAGCCGTTCCTTCGCTGTGATCATGCCGTGACTGGCAGCTCCCGTGACAGTCACAGAGCTGGAGTCGCGGCCCAGGAAGGAAGAGGGGCTGAAGATGGACGCTGCCTGCACAGGGGACATTGCTGGACATCGCAGACTTTGTTTGCAGGTAAGTGACACATAATGGGCTACTATGCGATGCATAGTAGCCCATTATGCTTCTACATTGCAGGGGAATATTTTCATTATTATCATGTTTTACCTGGCATTACAATGGCTTGTTGAGATCCAGAGTCGGCACTTAAAGACAACCTGCCACCTTTGGCCAGCCTGTCGCACAGCAAGGTGATGTGTTTCTTCAGCCTAGTAGTATCTTTTGGGATGCTGAGTTGGCTTGTGAGGTTTAGAGCCTGTTCTTTGGAGCTTTTGGACAGACATGTCCTTAAAAGATGAGACAGTGCTGCATCCACAGTCTCCTCCCAACCCTGCAGGAAAGGGGAAGAAAAGACAACCATGTCATTATAAATTGGAAATTCAAAAGCATGTTATTTTTGAAATATAAAATGATATTGATATATTATAAATTACATACTTAGAAAGGAAACCATCTTTATTCAAAGTCCACATAAACAATACCATCAGCACAATGGTATTTATTCAGCAGCAAAAATAAAGGGCTCAGCATTCAATAGCAAATTATGAACATACCTATTTACAAAAAAGACATTTTAAACTCTCCAGGGAGACACCAAATAGGCGTGGCAAAATTCAAGGCTCGGATGAACAATGTGACTAAGGGATGAAAATCAACTTTTTTCAGGGCAAAATCAAAGATGTTAAAAATCGCTCTAGATTATCTAATTTACACATCAGCGGTCTCCTGAATACAGATGCTGAATCTGACTATTCCCTTTGAACAACTGGAAAATGAAAAGGTCCAAAGGGCATATTTCAATAGATGCTGGCGATCTCCCGGCTGGACCTGTCACTCTGTGTCCTCCCCTGCTTCAGATAGAAGACAGAGCAGCCCCAGCAGTCGAATGGAGTACTGCCGCGGTGGCCGCTTGGGCTGCTCTGTCTTCTATCTGAGTGACGAGCGCATGTGCGATGACACCATCAGAGTGGGCGCCGGGATATTGGAATGGAATCCGACAGAGCTCTGTCTTGGTAAGGCTGCATTTCATTGACATGGTTCAGGCTGCATTTCATTGGCATGGTTCAGGCTGCATTTCATGGGCACAGGTCAGGCTGCATTTCATGGGCACTGGTAAATATTTTAGTACACCATTTGGTTCAGAATATTTTTTCTCTTGTTTTCCTCCTCTATAACCTAGGTGCCTGTTATGGTCAGGTGTGTCTTATGGAGTGAAAAATACGGTAAGTTATGTGTAATAAAATGGAATGACACAGGGAAAAAGTATTGAACACGCTAACTGAAATGTATTTAATACTTCGTACAAAATCCTTTGTTGGTAATGGCAGCTTTAAGACGCCTCCTGTATAGAGAAACACATAGCATGCATTGCTCAGGTGTGATTTTGGCCCATTCTTCCACACAGTCTTCAAATCTTGAAGGTTCCGGGGGCCTTTTCTATGAACTCTGATCTTTAGTTCTTTCCAGAGATTCTCTAATGGAATCATGTCAGGTGATTGGCTGGGCTATTCTAGCAGCTTTAGTTTCTTTCTTTGAAACCAATTGAGAGTTTCCTTGGCTTTGTGTTTGGGATCATTGTCTTGCTGAAATGTCCACCCTCGTTTCATCTTCATCATCCTGGTAGATGCCGGCAGATTTATATCAAGAATGCCTTGGCACATTTCTCCATTCATCCTTCCTTCAATTATATGAAGTTTTCCCGTACTATATGCTTAAAAAACAGCCCCACAGCATGATGTTCCCACCTCCAAATTTCGATGTTGGTATGGTGTATTTGGGATGAAGTGCAGTGCCATTTGACCTCCAAACATGGTGCGTATTATGGCATCCAAATAGTTCAATTCTCATCCCATCTGACCAGACTATATTCTCCCAGTATTTCACAGGCTTGTCTAAAAGTTGTGAAGCAAACTTTAAACAAGCTTCAACATGCTTTTTCTTCAGCAATGGAGTCTTGTGTGGTGAGTGTGCATACAGGCCATGGCAGTTGCGTGCATTACTTATGGTTTTCTTTGAAACAATTGTACCCGCTAATTCCAGGTCTTTCTAAAGCTGTTCTTGGCTCTTGGACAAGTCTTCTGATAATTATTTTAACTCCTCTGTCAGAAATCTTGCGAGGAGCACCTGGTCGTGGCTGGTTTATGGTGAAATGATGTTCTTTCCACTTCCGGATTATGGCCCCAACAGTACTTTCAGTAGTTTAGAAATACTTCTGTAACCAATGCCATCAGTATGTTTTGCAACAATAAGGTTGCAAAGGTCTTGCCAAAGCTCTTTGCTTTTACCCATCTTGAGATGTTTCTAGTGTGACACCTTGGTAATGAGTAACCTTTTTTATAGGCCATCAGTGAAATTAGTGAAATTTTAGCTGATGTCTTGGCTTTCCATGCCTTTTTGCACCTCCCTTTCTTTAGGTGTTTAAAACTTTTTCCATGTGCCATTCCATTTTATTACACATAACTTAATTTCTAAACCTATTTGTTTTGGTTTCTTTGTATGTATTGATTGCATGGGTTGTTACTGACATGTGGTGAAAATTTCAATAGCACCTTTAGAAAGATGTTTACCTAGAAAAATGGTGACGTGTGCAATACTTATTTTACTCGCTGTATATTTTGGCCTTCCATGCTACACTGTCCTCAATTCTTTCTGTTCACAGGAAGGAAGTGTTCTGGATAGATCATAGCATGGCTATTCTACCTCTTGCCTCCATAAGAATTGAAAAAAAGAGATCCCTCCAGGCAGTGTGACGGTATGCGAGGCAAAGTGGTAGATGGAAGCTACCTGTCACCTCGTATGGGTTCATATGGACTGGATGAAACAGAGTCCGGTCTGGATTTTACCAGTCACCGTGGCAGGGCTGGTTCCGGTCCGGAGTTTCCGGTCCACTGGAGTCCACCAGCAGGTGGCTTAAATAACCAGGAAGAGAACACACTCTAGCTCTGACCTGGAACTCAGAGGGGATCTGAGGGAGCTCTGTGTCTGTTTGGACTTTAAAAGACAAGGTTTGCATTTTGGCTTATGTTTTGTGAGTGTCGGGGGCCAGCCCCACACCGTATAGTGAGGAAACTATACTGTTTAGTTTACCGCCGGAAGGCAAGGACTTATTTTCTGTTTATTTTGTTTTAACCTGCAAACCTATTTTCTAAGTAAACCTGCCAAGCCACCAGATTTGAAAGAAAGTTGCCTGCACACTGTTTTTCTCAGGAAAGATGATCCCAACAAGCAAATCTCCCACAGCAGTTAAACAAATCTCTTGACCGATTCCACAAAACTTGACAGTGTGGCAGGTTCACCTTTGACAGCATGAGAACCCACATGGCTATATCCTGAGGCAAATACATTCAATTAGCTACACAACTAAAAAACGGGTGACAAAACTGAAAGAGCAAGAGCTAGCCTTCCAGGATAAAAACAAAGATTTCCCAACAGGGTACTAGTCTTTGATAAAACTATACAAGGATTCTCCAACATAGAGATTTCCATCAAAAGGCATATACAGGAAATATTTATTGTGCTGAAGCTCTGCAGAACATTGGTGTGTGGGTGCCTGCTTGTGGCCCCTGCACTCTGAGATACCCCACATGGCTGAAATGTTCCCCATAAGGTCATGCACAGTAGCAGAAAACTAAATTCCCCTTTTAATTAATAAAAAAATAAGAGGAAGGGGTCGCCAATGAAGGGGTTATATAGGCCTCTTAGGAGGGTAAAGACTCAGGCCGGAGATAGTGGTACAGAGCTTTCAATGTCAGGACTCTGGGGGGGGGGGGGGGGCTGAAAGCCCCCTTGGAGATGCTAGCTGATTGTAAGCTGGTAAGACCCACAAGCAACCACTATAGTAAGCATACAAGTGAGGGATTCAAAGGGGTATTTATGAGACAAAACCAGAGCAGAAAAAATGAATGCCATCTGTCAGTGCCGACAGAAGGGTACCCAATTATGTCCTGGAAGTTCATAGTACTGGAGTAGCTGAGCAGAAAATGAAAGAGAGCAAGCTGGTTTTCTCTCAAAGCTAGACTGTGATAGAAAAAGTGTCGCAGCTGGCACTCCTAAGATTAATCCTTGATGGGACTCAGAACAGCACATCTAGGCTCACATAAAGGTCAAAGCCCTAACTTACCACAGTGGTGGTCCTAAGACTTCCTGCAGTCTCCACCAGGCTGATAGGATAGATTAAAGACACACGCATACAGAGGTCTTCGTTCTCCCAGTGGGATACTCCCTAAGGATCCTTCAAAGACAGGGATCCCCAGGATGGGTGGACCGTGGCCTTGGACTTGTAAAATACCTTGTAGCCAACCCAGCCCGTTACACCCAGGGTGCCTAGGTAAGTGCCTAAGGCAGTGCCATGTGCCCAGAAGGCACATTAGGGGCCGCCCCCACTTCTTCTTCACAGTAGGGTCAGGATGCAGTCTCGAGGGCTAAGCCTAGGATTCAGAATTCAGAAGCTGCAAAAATGAACCCCAGTGATTGCAGCAGCTTAGAGATATGTTAGCAGAGAAAAATAAAAAAAAAAAAATTCCTTGTGTCAGAAGAGAGAAGTACTTTCTCCCAGGACACTAGCAAAAAAATGGAGGCAGGCTGGGGGTGAGAGGAGTTATACTGGGCTGTCCTTACAGCTGTCTGCCAGTATCCATCTCCTAAAGCATAACCCTAAGTACCTGATTATTTCGTCTGTGTCCCACAATGCACAATTAAGACATAAACATTTTTAGTTCTTTACTAAAAGAGAAAAAGTTATGGAATGAGGAGCAGACATGTAATACATTTACCAAATACATAAGAGCCATATGACCAATAGCTTGCAGAAACAGCTTATGCAAAATTAGGGAAAATGCAAAAAAAGTCCCTTTCCTGTGGCCAACCATCATATGGGTGACCATTATGAAGTTCAATACAGCAGAAAAAGACCACCTACATTAAGCATTATTTTAGGTTCTATTCCAAAAATGCATATGGTTTTATTAAAATAATGTAAGTAGCAGTATAAACATCAGTTTAATTACAAGCAAAAAAAGAGTCCCCTCACACAGACTGAACTATAAACCCTGCTATTTCATATGATGTTACATTTCTCAAGGCAAATTCAGGCATTTTTCTTCATATGGTAAAGCAGTAAATTCATTTTTATGGCGTAAAAATATACCCGTGTAATTATACCTGAAGTGTAAACATTTTGAAATACATATTGCTTTTGCCTGTGATGATCTACTTCACGGCTAAGGAACTTTATTCACCTTCACTATTCTGGAAAAAAATGAAGTCTATGAAATACTATTCACTAGCTTATATTTGGAGTAGTTTAAATGTTGAGGCCAGATGTGAAAAAGCTGGAGGAAAGGCAGTATGTCTCCATAGAATCCAGTGGCTTTCTTTCATTATTCTTTTTTATTTGCGCTATAAATGAGAGTTGAAATATAACTGTTTGTTATGAACAACACAGATAGTTTTCTTCTCCTCCAGCACTGTAAATGAAGCTTTATTGTACTTAATAAAAACCTGGCAGTCATCGGCATATACTGTATGTAAGAGGTGGATCAATACAATTTAGGTTCATAGAGATTCTGTCAACTTCAGCCAGCAGATGGGACACTGCCACCTTCCAACAGCAGTGTTGATCTGCAGTGCCATCTATTTATAATGTGGCTGTCTGATACATACCATACAGTTGGATACAAGAGAGTTGTTGATAGGTTAAGTGACACATGCAGACACTGACAAATTTGGGGTAGGCATCTAGGCAGAAGTAATCGCTGGTCATAAAAGGGATGAAGTAAAATAATGTCAACTGACCCAAACATGTCTGCAATGCATTCTTTTTACTTCCCATACTCTATTCCAGCCTTTCTGTGGACTGTATTTTATATTCAAGTAACATGAAAGTAACTGTACAAAAATGGGATTTTAACCTCAGAATTATAAAATAACACTTGTTTGATGTAAAAAAAAAAAAAAAAAAAGTTTCTCAAATATTTTTCTTCGTGCACGGAGCTGGCCAGAATCTCTCAAGCACATAAATGTTCATGCAATGTTTAATGATTTAGTCAGTCTGTTAAATAAGGTCAAAGCAGCTGCTTCGAGCAGAGACAAAAATATTTTTCATTTTTAACTGGGTAATAAAGACATTTTATTTTGCGAATAATAAAACCTAGAAATCTTAGAAAGCCTAAATAATTATTGTATGAAGGATGCATGAAGGAGAAACTAATATTCATTTAGAGAAAAATATGAAAAACAAAATGCATTGATATGTATAAATATATATATATAGACAAACCTTTTTGTCTACTTTTAGACAGAGTAGGATATGATTTAAACACCTGTGGGTTTTTTTGTGACCAACTGGTGAGATGTCCCCTTCACTTTCAGTCCTGGAAGTGAAACCACTGAAAGATATTCCCCAAAACTGGCTCCTGTAACAACTGTTGGATTAAAGGCCCGTACACACGGTCCGATTGTTGGCCAACAATGGTCGTCAAATAGCCTGTTGGCTGATAATCCGATCATTAGTATGCAGGATTTGACAGCCTATTTCCAATTGTCATCCAACAGAAGTTGACTGACAAAACTAGAAAACTTTTGTTGGCCGATTGTTGGCTCATGTGTACAGAAGCTGGCAGTGAAAACACGCATGCTCGGAATCCAGGAAGTGTTTGGTCGTGTAAACCTTCGTTCCTAAATCACAAATCACATTCACCTGAACTTCCTCTTTATACGCTCGTAACACGTCACTACATTCGGCTTTGTTGGACGATCACTTGACTACCGTCAATACACTACACAAAACCGCCGATGGCCAATTTGGACAAAAGTTGAACGTGCGGTCGTACGAAAATCGACTCATGTGTAGGAGGCATTACCAAAACTTTTTTTACAATGGTCAAGAACACAAACAGAGAGGGTTAATCTGCCATCTGATAGAGTTCCTAACCCTTGCCTTACTCTGTCCAAAAATTACAACAACAAAAAAGATGTCTTGGCTCTAGATATACCTTAATGTAAGCATTTATAAGCAAATATTTTATCACTGTTAAAGATTACTTTTAGTTCAGTTCTAATTTCAATTGCTGAAGTTTTTGGGGAAGGTTTTTAATAAACAGTTTATGGGCAGCAATGTGAATTTCAGATTAACAAATGGCCACTATTGTTGAAGGTTTCCGTAGAAACTTAAAAAAAAGACTTCTGTGTTACTTCTTATTTCCAAATGAAAAAAAAATGAATGCTAGTTTAACTGGCTTTAAAATGAAGATAAAACAAAACAGTAATGTGGACAGAAGAAACAATGTGCCAAAAGGAAACAAAGAAAGAAAGCATATGATTCTATAAACTAAGGCCAAGCATCAAGTGTCCAAAGCCAGGCGTTAACTATAAACTCTAGCTTAAAAACTATGCCAGATGGATTAATTTAACTGCTTCATTTTACAAGACATATAGAAAAAGAGTACAGCTTTCACGTCAGTAATGGAGGGGTCTGCTATACATTTCCAGAAATCCATAGCAGGCCCCCATTGGCACTTGCAGGGGTAAATCACACCTTTTTTGTGGGTGACCTGCTAAAATTCATTTAGTGGAGACCATAAAATGGTAAAGAAAAATGAAAAGAAAGGTTATCTGGTTTCACATTGGCTGTAAAACTCTGTGTGCACTGTCATAACAATAATAAGGTGAAGAAATGTACATGCCAAACCACTAGTAAGGAACCAGTAAATTCCTCTGGAGGCGTTCTAGGTGACATCATAAGCCACATGAGAAGAAGCCTGGAGTGGTCGCAGCAAGCCATAAGTAACTATTTACAACCATTTATGACATTTCTTATAGACTTGGGGAATATTAGGTATACTTTTTGCTTTTGTATTTTATGTCATTAACATAATCTTGTTTAAAGGCCAGCGGCAGGTACAAAGTGGCACTGCACACACTGAAGGCTTATAAGTTCCATGAAAGGAACTCTGTATTTGAAGTTACATGATTACACCTTAACTGTATCCAACTAACCCATTGTAATTGTTTTTAAGATCTATTTTATTCAGGAAACTCAGATACTTTGATGGTCTTGAATTATTACAAAGCTTTAAATTAAAGTAGTGATTGTCAAACTATGGCATACATCCTGGAGGAGGCTGTGGCTTTACTGTGTGTAGGGCTAATGCAAGTAGGGTTACCACCCGAGCAGTATATGACAGTGTCGGCTGGATGTTTTGAGGTAAGACATTCCCATGTGCTCACTGCCTGCATCTTTGGTGAAGAGTGCAGCTAAAAGACTGATGTGTAGTTGGCCAGAGGCCAAGGCACAGAGTGGGATTATCTCCCAAAGTTGCAGATAGTGGGGATTTTTAGTCCAACACTTCACCATTGATTTAGCTGTCCATCTTCTGTGCTCCTGTTGCAGTGGTAATGGTAGAGGTAGTGACTAAGGGATCATGTACGAGACAGGACAAAAAGAGACATTGTCCCCATTGGTCATTCACATTTTGCCTTTATTTTTCCAGAGTAACTATAGTGAAAAAAAGTGGTTGATCTTGGCAACAAACCTAACAATTTTTTACTTTGCTGAAGTTCATATATTATTTTAGTCTTTTTCTTTGAATATTTTTCTTATTCACAGTCTCACTCTATAATGTGTGTCAGTCACTAACCATCTCCCATAGAATATCTGCAGTCTTTGACCATTTCTGGTAGCATGGTTGCCTAATTTTCTATCTCCTGTAGCATGTCAACTGCCTCCGACCACCTCCTTGTGTGTGTGTGTGTGTGTGTGTGTATATATATATATATATATATATATATATATATATATATATATATACATACATATATATACACATACACAGTATCTCATGAAAGTGAGTACACCCCTCACATTTTTATAAATATTTTTGTGACAACACTGAAGAAATGATACTTTCTACTATGTAAAGTAGCGAGTGTAAAGCTTGTATAACAGTGTCAATTTGCTGTCCCCTCAAAATAACTCAACACACAGCCATGAATGTCTAAACCGCTGGCAACAAAAGTGAGTACACCACTAAGTGAAAATGTACAAATTGGGTCCAATTAGCCACTTTCCCTCCCTGATGTCATGTGGCTCATTAATGTTACAAGGTCTCAGGTGTAAATGGGGAGCAGGTGTGTTATATTTGATATTATCACCCTCACACTCTCATACTGGTCACCGGAAGTTCAACATGGCACCTCATGGCAAAGAACTCTCTGAGGATCTGAAAAACAGAATTGTTGCTCTAAATAAATATGGCCTAGGCGATAAGAAGATTGCCAAGACTGAGCTGCAGCACGGTGGCCAAGACAATACAGCAGTTTAACAGGACAGATTCGCCATGGTTGACCAAATAAGTTGAGTGCATGTGCTCAGCGTCATATCCAGAGATTGTCTTTGGGAAATAGATGTATGAGTGCTGCCAGCATTGCTGCAGAGGTTGAAGGGGTGGGGGGGGGGTCAGCCTGTCAGGGCTCAGACCATATTCTGCTCACTGTATCAAATTGGTCTTCATGGCTGTTGTCCCAGAAGGAAGCTACTTCTAAAGATGACGCACAAGAAAGCCTGCAAACAGTTTGCTGAAGAAAAGCAGACTAAGGACATGTATTACTGGAACCATGTCCTGTGGTCTAATGAGATCAAGATAAACTTTGGTTCAGATGGTATCAAGTGTGTGTGGTGGCAACCAGGTGAGGAGTACAAAGACAAGTGTGTCTTGCCTACGGTCATGCATGGTAGTGGGAGTGTCATGATCTGGGGCTGCATGAGTGCTGCCGGCACTGAGGAGCTACAGTTCATTGAGGGAACCATAAATCCTAACATGTATTGTGACATACTGAAGCAGAGCATGATCCCCTCCCTTCGGAGACAGGGCCACAGGGCAATATACCAACATGATAATGACCCCCAAATAAATCTCCAAGATGACCACTGCCTTGCTAAAGAAGCTGAAGGAAAAGGTGATGGACTGGCCAAGCATGTCTCCAGACCTAAACCCTACTGAGCATCTGTGGGGCATCCTCAAACGGAAGGTGGAGAAGCGCAAGGTCTCTAACATCCACAAGCTCTGTGATGTCGTCATGGAGGAGTGGAAGAGGACTCCAGTGGTAACCTGTGAAACTCTGGTGAACTCCATGCCCAAGACGGTTAAGGCAGTGCTGGAAAATAATGGTGGCCACACAAAATATTGACACTTTGGCCCCAATTAGGACATTTTCACTTAGGGGTGTACTCACTTTTGTTGCCAGCGGTTTAGACATTAATGACTGTGTGTTGAGTTATTTTGAGGGGACAGCAAAGTTACACTGTTATACAAACTGTACACTCACTACTTTACATTGTAGCAAAGTGTCATTTATTCAGTGTTGTAACATGAAAAGATATAATAAAATATTCACAAAAATGTGAGGGGTGTATTCAGTTTTGTGAGATACTGTATATACAGTCTCCTGTAGCATGTTCACAGCTTCTGACCATGTTCTTTGTTTGGTACGTAGTCTTTGACCACGTCCTACAGTGTGTCAAGTTGGGGTAGGGGCAATGAAGGTTCAATTGTATTTAAAAGGGGCATTACAGACAATCACTGTACTAAAGTAACCACATTGCTACTGGTCCAAATTTTTAGGATAAAATGCAATACCACCTTAAAAAAAACTTGTACTGCATTTAAAAAAACTTTGTATGCATATATGGGACATAAGCTATAATTTTTCTATAGAAGGTCTAAAAAATAAGCAACTACCTGGCTGTAATCAATTTCAATTTTGCTTTACATTGCAGTTAAAGTGGTTGTAAACCTGGGCACCTGGTGTGGTTTTTTTCAGGGACCGTGCTGGGACCGGCAGCTCCCGTCCTCACATCCCCGGAGCCCGCAAACCCAAAAATAACGCCGGCAGACATGGCGCCGGTCACAGCGGTGTGCCAGGACGTGCTGCTTTGATCTAATGTAAGTATGCAATGCATACCAACTCATTATGCCTTTGTCTAGCAGGTTATTTTTATTTTTTATTTTTTTTTAGGTTTACTACCACTTTAACTAAATGATAATTGACATGTTGTAAAAGTAGATTCTATCTTGCTGAACTGTCTATTAAAGTTAATGAAGTTTGAAGCAGAACTTTTCCCAAAATCTGATGGTGGGAGTTATTATTACTGCTGCACTGAATGGTGCTCATATAGTGACATGTGAATGTGTTACAGTACAAAAATCCCCTGATTATGCAGGGCCCAATGGAAATAGATTAAGTGATGTTTGCCTTCCTTTATCTTGGAAGACTAAGCACATCTAATGGCGAAAAGGTAGTACTGCAAGGGGCAGCTCCAAATAAAAGGCGAGTACTGCAGCAAGAACAGTTTTTTTAAATACAATGGATGTTTAGTTTCTTTTTAATAGGAATTCCACTGTAAATTAAACCTCCAGTTTTGTTGAGTAAATGATCGCTCTAGACCACTAATAATCACTGCAATGGTTTTGCCAAAATTAAATGCAGCTTACTTGGTTTTTGCATCCAAAGAATCATATAGGCATTTGGCCTGTATATCAACAAGGAGGAGAAGGCCACTGTAATAAATTCTAAGGATGATATTGGGAAATAGATTTGACATTTTACCTTAAAGCGTTACTAAACCCACTACAGTAAAATCAGTCTGTATATGCAGCATAGCATGCTTGTTATAATGACTGTGGAACTTAAGGGGTTAATCCTCAGCATTGTGTAAAAGGGCTCTTTTATCCTGTATGCATAGACACTTCCCCTCCTGCAGGATCTATCTATACAAGTCTATATAATACACAGCAAGGTTGAAAGGCTGCACGTGCTCAATTTACTCTCTTATGCTAGAGGTTACATTTCCTGTTTCAGTTGAACTGTTCAGGTCCCATGATACTGGCATCACACATGTGGGCTTGTATAGAGGCTGTAGTAGAAAGATCCTCCTACCTGAACACACAGCTCTGGAAAAACTTTGCAGTTTATCATATGACCGTGGTATACAGATCAGCGAAAAAACTCTGCATTTGATTTCTGGGCAAAAGAGTGGGGATACTGCAATTCTGGGAAACATTGATTTTTTTTTTTTTTGACAGTTTTAGAAAATCCACATTTTGAAATGAAGAGGTCATTTTTTTTCACATCAAAGTCAAGGAAGATTGTTTATACAACTATTTTTTACCAAAGAAAACAAGTAGTAAAAGAAATATGTATGTTGTACTCGATAACCCCACCTTTTAAAAATGCCATTTCTGGCTGCCATGCACACCCACCAACTATTTTCTAGCTACTGAAATGCTTTGCAGAATAGGAGTTTACATGAAAAAAGGTCCACTACAACAGGGTTTTCAACCAGTTTCTGCAGTATCCAATACTAAAAAAAGTATTATTATTATTAGTATTGAGAAACCCAGCTATTTATAAGACTTTATTGTATAAAAATAACTTTGCTTGGTAGTGTCTCAGTACATACTCCACAAACCCGCCATTTACCTTTTCAAAACTTTATTTCGGGGGAGTCCCTGAGAGTCTTTTATATACAAGACCTGGAGGGGGGACAGAGGTTATGCATCTCCTTACGCCCAATTAGCTCGGTGTTTACTGTTATTTGGTGCATTGAAGACTGTGGTTCAGTATTTTTAAGCTAGAAGAATTGTAGGTGACTCTCATTCAGGCTTTACAAAAAAAATGGTATTAAGTACTGTTGACATACGTCAAATGGATATGGCTCACGCATGTGGTCTATATGTCAGGACCTGGTTCACCTGCTGGTGGCACTGTGTTTTTCTGGGCAGAAAGTTGTAATTCCAGTGTCGACCAGCAGGTGTCTCACAGTAGCCATCTGTTTTAAGTAATCAGTCTCCACCTGTTGCTGGTTGCTGGAAGGGTACTCTCCTCTATTAGATTGCCTTGTGTCAGTGTTTTGATTTGCTTGCTGTGCCATTTATCCAGCTCCTGTTCCTGATCTTTATCTTGCGATAGCCCTGAATCCTGTACCCTGCTGCCTTACATCTACTCCCCTTGTTCCTGTTCCCAGTCCTGACTCCCCCCTTCCTTGCATCCCTGGCATTCCATGTTACCCACGTTTTTCATCTTATATATATATATATATATATATATATATATGGTATATAGTTAATTTGTTAGGCTTCTTGTTAGTCATTTTTGGTTATATGGTTGTAGTTCACTTGTATCTTCATGTTTGATTTTTTCCTGTTTGATGTGTGGATATCTTTTGTTTTATTATTAATACATTTACTTCACTATATATAGTCTGCTCTCAGTTTCTAAGAGTAGCCACACAGATCTGGCCATCTCTGCTGCAGATTCCTGACATAACACTGACACCCAATAATGACCAGTTCAGCTATTTGCTCTGAGTATTTGCTGTCATTTATGTCAAGATGCTTCTAGGGGAGGCTTTTGGTTGTGTAAAATTGGCATTAGGGAGTAAAGATCTTTTTCTTGTGAAAAAAAAAAGATCTTTACCACCTGATCTTGCAGGATTCCACTAGTTAAAAACTGTTGGAATATATTCAGGTAGTGCATACCTTAGTTAATCAGGGAAGATATTCATTGGGAGAAATATAGCATTTGGTTCACATTTGTTCACATTTAGCTTCACCTGCTACTTCTCATGGCCATGATGTTTTCACTCCTCCCTTTAGTATGGTGGCATCACAGGTTAAGTTTCTGGTAAATAGCACAGGTTTCTTCTTTGAGCAGTTCTCAGCTTGTTCACAACAGGTGCTTTTAATTTCTGTGACTGATGTGCTTTTTTAAGTCAGACAAGCGGCATGTAAACTAAACTTTGTGCCTACTGATGGGGTTCAGTCTGCCTCAATGCCTGCCTCTGATGATCTGCTGTCTGTTGCCATGCCTGCCTCTGATGATCTGTTGTCTGCTGCCTCAATGTCTGCCTCTGGTGATTCGCTGCCTGCTGCCAAGCCTACCTCTGGCGGTCTGTGGGCCATTGCCAAGTCTGCCTATGCTGATTTCCCGGGCTGTTGCCCACCCAGACTATGCTGATTTCTGGGCTGTTGCTCAGCCAGACTATGCTAATGGCCAAGCCATTGCAAAGTTGGACTATGTTGAATACTAGGCCACTGCCCAGCTGGAATCTGTTAACAAGGTTAAACTCTGGTCTGCTGGTGGTGGTTGTCATGTGGCTTGTATGGCTAACCTGTTCAGTTTAAGATCCCTATTTTTGCCTGTCCAGAGTTCTTTTTGCAGCCATTTGCTCCTGTTGCACCAAAGCCAGGAGGTCCAGATACCCACTTTGAATGTGAGAGCTGCACCCGCTATTATAGCCCCAGTAGTAGAGGTCCTCTGAGAAAGGGCAGAGTTTCAATTGAACCTTGTCCTTACCTAGGTGTTATCTCTGATCACAGATGTATTAGTGGACCCAGTTTGGGTGCCCTATGCTTTGGGTAGACCTGAGTGGCAAGAAAAATGTAGAGCAGTCTCTAGCAACCTAGATGGGCAAAGTCCAGTTGTGATGGAACACCCTGGCATCAGGGTACCTGTATGGACCACGGACTCCAGTGTTAAGCCTTCAGGTTGTCTTCAGAATCCCAGTGTTGGGGTGTATGCTGCATTCAAGAATTGTATGCTTCTAGTGTTGCGCCTCCTCAGGGATCTGACCAGCAGGGAGCCACGCCAGTCTTCAGACTGCAGTGGGACATGGAGCGTTTGGAGGCCGCTCCTTAACCACTGCAGCCACGCAAGGATTTACCCCCTTCGTGACCAGGGAACTTTTTGAGATACGGCACTGCGTCGCTTTAACTGACAATTGCGCGGTCGTACCCAAACAAAATTGATGTCCATTTTTTCCCACAAATAGAGCTTTCTTTTGGTGGTATTCGACCATCACTGCCTTTTTTTTATTATATGCTATAAACAAAGAAAGAGCAATAATTTTGGAAAAAAAAATAGGATTTTTTGACTTACCCTAAAATCCTTTTCTCTGAGTTCATTGACGGATGCAGCCTCTATTCTTGACATGTCGGGTTTATGCACCTTTCACTAGAAGTGGACTAGGCAGAACGTAGTTAAGCTCAAAGCAGACACAGCCCCTCCCAGGGGGCTGTCCTCACTTGGCATAACCCCTCCTGCCCTGCTCAGCAACTCAGTTCGTAGCAAGCAGTACAAACTCGACAGAAGAGGGGTGGGTGCTGCGTCCATCAATGAACTCAGAGAAAAGGATTTTACGGTAAGTCAAAAAATCCTATTTTCTCAATCGTTCATTGACGGACGCAGCCTCTACTCTTGACATGTGGGGATGTCCCAAAGCAGTGTCACAACGAGGGGTGGGCAACAAGAACAACAGTACCCAACAAAAGAGTTCTCCGGGAGGTGCCAGACGCGCCTCACACCACCGCTTACAAAACTTTGCGGCCAAAAGCAGCATCAGAAGACGCTGCAACATCAACTCAACAACTGTAAAACTTGGAAAAAGTGTGCACCAAGGTCCAAGTGGCCGCCTTGCAAACCTGATAAACCGACGCCTGGTGTCGGAAAGCCCAGGAAGTACTAATTGCCCTGGTAGAGCGAGCCGTAACCGGGAAGGGGGGCTCCTGGCCCCGAACAGTGTACGCATGAGTTACCGTCTGTCGTATCCAGTGGGAAATGGTGGCCAACGAGGCCGTCATCCCCTTGCGCGGGCCATCCACTGCAACAAAAAGCGCATCGGACCTTCGAAACAAGGCCGTGGCCGCCAGATACACCCGCAGAGCCCTAACCACATCCAGGGAATGCAAGGCAATCTCCTTAGGATGAGACGGGTGCGGACACAGTGAAGGTAGGACAATGTCCTCATTGATGTGAAACAAAGAGACCACCTTCGGTAAGAAGGAGGGAGAGGGGCGCAAAACTGCCTTGTCCCTATGTAGGACCAAGTACGGGGACCTACAGGACAGAGCCGCCAGCTCAGACACCCGCCTAGCGGATGTTATCGCCACCAGAAAGCCCACTTTCTGCGAGAGCAGTTGCAGGGAAATTTCCCTGATATTTTCGAAAGGCGGCTTCTGGAGCACAGAAAGGACCAGATTAGGGTCCCAAGGCGCCAAAGACAACCGTACCTGGGGGGAGACATGATGAACCCCCTGGACAAAGGTACAGATCAGGGAATGCGTCGCCAAGGGACGCTGAAAAAGAGTCGCCAGGACAGAAATCTGACCCTTAAGTGTGTTCAATGCCAACTTGTGATCTAGGCCTTGCTGAAGGAAGGCCAGCACCCGAGCCAACGAGAAAGAACGGGGGTTCCAACCCCCGCCTCGCACCAGGCAATGCAAGCCTTCCAGGTGCGGTAATAGATCTTACAGGAAGTGGCCTTACGTGCCTTAAGCATAGTGGGAATGACAGACTCAGAGAGTCCCCTATCTTTTAATACCTGGGACTCAATAGCCAGGCCGTTAAAGCCAGCGAGGGTAAAGCAGGGTGCAAGATGGGCCCCTGTGAGAGTAGGTCCTTGCGAAACGGGAGCCGCCAAGGAACATCAACCACCATCCGCACCACGTCGGCGTACCAAGGACGCCGAGGGCAATCTGGCGCTACCAGAATGGTTGGGATCCATTCCGCCTCTATCCTGAGCAGCAGGCGCGGGAGTAACGGAAGTGGAGGGAAGGCATAAAGCAGCCGATACCGAGACCACGGAGCCACGAGGGCATCCGCCGCGTCGGCCAGCGGATCCCTTGTTCTGCTCACGAAGGCCTACATCTTACGATTGAGCCGGGACGCCAGTAGGTCCACGTCTGTCGTGCCCCACTTTAAACAGATCTGGCGGAACACCTCCGGATGCAGGGACCACTCTCCCTGATCCAGCCTCTGGCGACTGAGATAGTCCGCCTGCCAATTCTCGACGCCCGGGATGTGAGCGGCGGAGATTGCCAGCACGTGAAGCTCTGCCCACCGCAGAATGCGGGCCACTTCCCACGCCGCTGCTGCGCTTCTCGTTCCACCCTGATGGTTCACGTAAGCCACAGCCGTGGCGTTGTCTGACTGGACCCAAACAGGACGCCCGTGCAACCTCCCCGACCAGTGGGAGAGCAAAGCCTGATCGCTCGCAGTTCGAGCACGTTGATCGGGAGATGGGATTCTTCTGGAGACCAGCGGCCCTGGGTCGAGAGCCTCCCCAGGACCCCTCCCCAGCCGTATAGGCTGGCATCTGTCGTGATCACCATCCATTCCACAGGAAGAAACGACTTCCCCAGCTCCAAGGCCAGGGCCCATAGCCACCAGGTGAGGGAAACTCGAGTCCGGTGATCCAAACTGATCACCTGATCCAGGGAGAGTGGAGACTTGTCCCACCGCAGCAGGATTGCCCGCTGCAGGAGCCGGGTGTGACTCTGGGCATAAGGCACGGCCTCGAAGGAGGAGAACATTAGCCCCAACACCCGCATGCAAAATCTGAGAGAGGACCTCCGCTGGGGCAGCAGGGCCCGCACAGCCCCCTGGAGCGTTAAGACCTTGGCAGCAGGGAGAAACACTTTTGCCCTCTCCCTGTCCAAGACCAAGCCCAGGTATTCCAACCGACGTGACGGAGTCAGCACCGACTTCAGAAGGTTGATCACCCAGCCGAAGTCCCACAGGAAACCGAGGGTGATGTCCACACTGTCCGTCAGGGCTAAGGCCGACTCCGCCCACAGGATGAGGTCATCGAGATACGCCACTACTGCTATACCCCTCTGCCACAGCAGAGCCAGTACTGGGGCTAGAAGCTTGGTGAAGACCTGCGGGGCTGAGGCCAGACTGAATGGAAGGGCCACAAACTGGTAGTGGAGATCCTCCACCACGAATCGCAGGAAGCGCTGGTGGTGCACGCATATGGGCACATGTAAATACGCGTCCTTGATGTCCAGGGAGGCTAAGAAGTCCCCCTGACAAAGCGCCGCCACCACAGAGTGGACAGATTCCATTCTGAATTTCCGCGCCCTCACAAAGAAGTTGAGGGCCTTCAGGTCCAGGACAGGCCTGACCCCATCTTTTTTCGGAACTACGAAAAGACTGGAATAAATCAGCGGAAATGTTCCGATGAGGGGACCAGGACAAACACCCCCTGATGGAGCAGGACGTGCACAGCCCCGAACAGGACCTGCCGTCGTTCCGGGGGAAGCCTCAGATTGGAGGCGAAGAACCTGTCCGGGAGCTGGGTATGGAACTCTATCTTGTACCCAGATGAAACCACCTTGCGCACCCAGATATCCGAGATGCGCGAGGTCCATCGGTCCGCGAAGCGCAAGAGCGGTCCCCCCACCCGAACCGCGGGTGGGGGCAACCCATCATGCGGAGGAGGACTTTTCCTCTGCCTTTTCGGCCTTACGCTGCCAGGGACGCTTCTGGCCCCCCGCGGGCTGAGAGACCCTGTTCGAGGCACGTGGTGCACGAAAAAACCTCTTTTGAGTAGAGAAGGAAGGGCCCATCCTGCGCCGGGGCTCCTTGCCCCTTCTGGGCTCCGGAAGGAATGTACTCTTCCGCCCAGTGTAATCCTTGATGATCTCATCGAGGGAAGCCCCAAAGAGGCGACCCCCTTCAAAAGGCAGGTCCGTCAGGCCCTTCTTTGATGCCTGGTCTCCTGACCAGCATCTAAGCCATAGCAGACGTCTGCTGAAGATTGCAAACATGGACAGTTTGGACAGCATGGGAGCCATGTCGAGGGCCGCATCACAGAGATACTTACGGCCCTGGATCAGCTGGTCTGCCATCTGCACAGGTTCCGGAGGGGCCTGGAGAGTCACCAAAGCCTTGTGCACAACGGCCGCCCATTCCGTAAGCGCCTGTGTCACCAGCGCAGACGCCAGCGTCGGCCGCATAGCCGACCCTGCGACCAGGAACACCGCCTCAGTTCTCCTGTCGGCCGGGTCCTTGAATGATGGAGAGCCCTCCATCGGAATAGTGGTCGCTTTGTTCAGACGAGCCACCGGCGAGTCCACCGTCGGGGACTTCCACTTCTGCAACATGGTATTCTCAAAGGGATAAAGCACAAAAAAAGTTTAGGCATGGCGAACGAACCCTGAGGTCGTCGCCACTCCTTGTAAACAAACTGATCAAAGTACGACAAATAAGGGAACGCCTTAGACGTCTGGGCCCAGTTTCAGCGTCTCACGAACCGCTGAGACCAATGAGCCCACCAGAGCCCGTTCACGAGCCACGGTGGCCCCTGAGGGCTCCTCCTCTTCATCAGAGGGGTCCCCGAGCTCATCTTCCGACAGCTCCAGGGGGGTCCACGACACCGCGGAGCCCCCCTCCGGCTCCAAATCCTCACCAGAGGACGGTCACGGTACCCGGGAAAAGAATCCCTCCAGGATGGCCATCAAACTGTGGAGCGGAACCACAGGTCCCAGCGCTCCCTGGTCCCCGCTGGGAAGCACCTGCTTTGGCCACCATTGCCCGCACCCCGGAAGACACCCACCGGACTGTGTGTCCCACACCGCCCCTCAGTCGCCGCACTAGGGCCCCAGAGGTTCCCAGGAGGACTCACCCCACCGCCCCAGGTGCTGCTGCTTAGCGCTGCTGTAGCTGCCTGTATCTGCCACTGCCGCTGCTCAAGATTCCCACTTGTCAGGAGAGGCTCTACCGGCCTGTATCCGGTGCCAAGAGAGGCAGGGCCGCCCACCCAGCCAGCGAATCTAAAGCCAGGATACGGCGGACCACACAAACATGGCCGCCGTAGGCACTAGAGCCCGAACACAGTGGCCGGCTACCGCAAAATGGACACAATACATACACACGGCCGGCTACGGGAAAATGGCGGCCGTTCGCACATGCGGCCGGATACAGGCAAATGGCGGTCGCAACCCACAGGCCGATCGCCCGCAGCCCATCCAGGGGGACACATCCAGGCAGGGAGAGCTACAGCCCTGGGGGGGCAAGCTGGAGGAAAGGTAGGACACCCATACCACGGAAAGGGGGGACACCACCGGCCGCCCCCCCCTTTCCCCCGCTCTCCGCAGGGGGGGAGTACTCACCACTCCAGACGGGCGCAACGGGGTAGCCACCCGAAGCAGTCCTGCCACCCCGCCAATTCGGGGGGAGCTGCCGGCCATGCAGCACCCGTGACACGGACACTGGGTGCCCGGTCCTAGGTGTGCTGGTGGGAAGTTTAACCCACTGGCCGCCTTGCACGGAACAAGGCCTGACGCGGCTGACTCGTGTACAGCTAAGGGTCGGCTCGCATCTGTCAGCCACGCTGGGGAGACTCCCTGGATCTAGGATATCCAGCCTTTCACCCAGCCGGCTACTTGATTGTAATCTTCATCAGAATTCTTGAAAAAAGAAAAAATTAAAAAAAGAATGGGGAACTGCAGATCCCAGCAGGGAGCCAGGTCCTACTCCTTGCACTAGAGCTGCATGATTAATCGTATTTAAATCGCAATCTCGATACACCCCCCCCCCCCGCGATCTCCATTGGGCATTACCGCGATTTTGAGTGCAGTTAATGGGGTCTGACTTCCGGGGCGACTCAGCGAGACTTGACAGTAATAAAAGTCAATGCAAGTCGCCTGAAGTCTTTACTAAGTCGGAGCGACTTCAGTCTCAGGGGAGACTTCCAAGTCTGGGCAGAGAGCCAAGTTCTGAATCACCATTGATAAAAGACGCTAAAAGAGATACAAAGTAATTCACTTCAAAGGAATGCACTCTGATTGAACTCCCCTTGTATAGTTGTTTGGTTTAACCATTTAAAGACTAAATCTTTCCTGACACTTGCTGTTTACAAATTAAAATCCATTATTTTGTGCTAGAAAATGACTCAAACAGAGACCCTAGAGAATAAGGTGGCGGTTGTTGCAATATTTTATGTCACACGCTGTTTGCGCAGCGGACTTTTAAACGCAATTTTTTTGGAAAAATTACCCTTTCAAAAAACTAAACAGTGCTGTTAGCCCAATTTTTTTGTATATTTAATATATTACGCCGCGAGAATCGTGATCTTTATTCTAAGCAAAAAAATCGTGATTCTCATTCTCTCACAGTTGCTGAGCAGGGCTGGAGGGGTTATGTCAAGGTGGACTGCCCCCTGAGACGGGCTGTGTCCTGCCTAGTCCACTCCTAGTGAAAGGTGCATAAACCCCACATGTCAAGAATAGAGGCTGCGTCCATCAATGAACGATTGAGAAACATTTTTTTTTTACTTTTTGCTATAATACATATCCAAAAATATATGTATAAAAAAAAATTAATTCATCAGTTTAGGCCGATATATATTCTTCAACATATTTTTGGTAAAAAGAAAATCGCAATAGGCGTATATTGATTGGGCTGCGCAAAATTGATCGCGTCTACAAACTATGAAAATAGATTTATGGCATTTTTATTTTTTTTTTACTAGTAATGGTGGCGATCTGCGATTTTTAGAGGGACTGCGATATTGCAGTGGACAGATTGGACACTTTTTTGGGACCATTGACATTTATACAGCAATCAGAGCTTTAAATAGCCACTGATTACTGTGTAAATGTCAGGGAAGGGGCTAACACTAGGGGGCGGTCAAGGGGTAAAATGTGTTCCCTCTGTGGTGTTTCAAGTGTATGGGGGCTGGGCTAACTCGAGGAGGAGAGAGATCATTGTTCCCATTTACTGGGAACAGACGATCACCCTCAACTCCCCCGTCAGAACAGGGATCTGCTTTATTTACACTCGCAGATCCCCGTTCTGCCTGTGTTGGGAGTGATCATGGTTGGCCACAACACATCAAGTCCACCCCACCCGCTGATTGGCTGCCTCGCTAGCCAGTGAATGCTCACGCCCACACCACACGTTCCCATGGCCGCCATACAGCTACGGCAATTTGCGGGAAAGAGACAACCTGCCGCCATAATATGACGACGGCTGGTCGACAAGTGGTTAAGGCTGGGGAAGTGTCAGGACCTGGTTCACCTGCTGGTGGCACTGAGGTTCCCTGGGTGGAAAGTTGTAGTTTTAGTGTCCACCAGCAGGTGTCTCCCAGCATTCAGCAGTTTTTAGTAATCAGTCTCCATCTGCTGCTGGGAGGGTACTTAAGTCTCTCCTCTACTAGTTCACCTTGTGTCAGTGTTTTGCTTTGCTTGCTGTGCTCCTGTTCTGATCTTGCTCTAGCCCTGCATCCTGTACCCTGTGACATGCTGCCTTACATCTGCTCCCCTTGTTTCTGTACCCTAATTCCCCCATTCCTTGCATATTCCCTATTACCTGTGTTCTTAATCTTCTATATATATTGTACATATTGTATATAGTTAGTTTGTTAGACTTCCTGTTAGTCATTTTTAGCTATATAGCCGTATTTCACTTGTATCTTCATGTTTGCTTGTTTCCTGTTTGGTGTGTGGATGACTTTTGTTTTATATTAATATCTTTACTTCACTATATATAGTCTGGTCTCAGTTTCAAAGTATAGCCATGCAGATCTGGCCATCTCTGTTGCAGATTTCTGACATCATGTCTTTCTGACTGATACTTCTGGTCTTAGGTCTACTGTAGCCATTATTGTAGTTTTGTCCTTTTAAAAGAGAGGATTATGATTGCATAAAAGGGAATCCATCACCCAGGACATGCATAAGGAAGAGAGGAAGTCACTTCTGTAAATACCAAAATTCTGCAGAACATGAGAAAGTATAGCAAACATTATGAGTTATGCTAGGCGTAGTGCTTCCATTAACCTCTTGGCCACAAAGTTTATTAGGTTTTAAAGTTGTGACATTCTTTGTGGATGAGCTACCCCTTTAGTGTGTCTGAAAATGATTTCAGCTACAGGTTCCACTGAGCAAACACAAGGTTTCCTCAGCCTCCCAGACATAGGATGTCCAAAAGCCCTCAAATTACCAAGTATGTACTGGATGGTCACACAGACAAGGGTCATACTCTAGAGGAGAAAACTAATGCCAAACATTTAAAAAATGATCAGCCACAATGTAAAGCCAATACAATCCTCATCATGCCAGGCTCTTCCTAAATATTTAATCCATAGAACTCAGACCTGCAAAAATGAATTCTAATGGTATAGTGGTTTACTGAACTTTGGAACTCTGATTATTGTGCTTGAATAGCAACCCTGATCACTGAACTTGGATACATACTGTATATCTGAAGTGGATAACAGATTCCCTTCACCATAAATGTCCCATCCATGCATGGCAAAGGTTTACAGAGAAAGCAAGTTTACTGTCTTTTGTCCCTTTAAAAAATGACAGCTGTTACCTGTATGAAACCTTCAGAATAACTATAGCACTGTTTGCACCATTTATACCTCCAAATAATGGTACATTTTATTAAACTATGAACATTTAATCTTAGCAGTAACTATTTCTCTTCCACCAGATTTGAAAGAGAATCTGTGCCAACAAAATTGTTTCCAAAATGGAAAACCTATGATTTGAGGTAAAACTGTAACTATCAATGCAGTACAAAAAATGTACAATTCCGCAGACATATTCAATTTTACTCTAAGATGACTAGTTTGTTTTGTTGAATTCTCACGTTTTCATTGCTTGACTGAAATACAGCCTATAAAGAGGTTCCCAGACATTACCAGTCCCTTCTGTAGCCAAAGTACAATGTACATGTGTTCCCACATTTATCATTCACTCCACTCCCGTCCATGTGCCTCTGAATGCCTGGACATATGAAGGACTGGATTCGGACTATATGTTGATGTTTAGAAGAAAAAAGAAGAAGTATTGTGGGTGCCACGTCTGTCACCACTTTCATTTCATAGTAATTTGGTGTTCTGTAATCAATTTAGCTATTCTGACAGATGTCATGATTTGCAAAGGTATGCATTTCCCAACTCCAAATATAAGCACTAATGTTTTTGCTTTCAACACTACCTTAACCCTCCAAAAATGCGATAACAGACCTCAATGTGGAGGACAACAAAACAGCTGTATTTTATTACACAAAATGTTGGTTACAACATGGCTAAAAAAATAACAGCTTAATTTTTTACCAAAGTTCATGGGGCTCCCAACAAACAAAAATGTGACTGAAACAGCTGAGTAACAGTGAGCAGGGATATTCAGAGAAGGTAGGAGCAATGCCACATATAAATATGGTTCAGCTAAGATGAGATTCTAACGATAAATTGTGGATAACTACTGGCATAGTCAAATAATAGATTTCAAAGACTGCATACATATGCAAGCTTAATATCTACAGCAGCCTTTCTACTCCAGAGGAACCTAAAAACAATTTCAGGTCTCTAGGAACTCTTACTAAAACCGATTCTTCTGATTAAATGATAAATTCCCCTAACTTTAGTGGTCAATGGGAAGAATGCCCCTTATACATTGGTGGTCAGAATACCACCCTTTAAGACAACTATGCAGATTATCCATGTCATGCCACTGGCTCTGCCAAGTGGCACCGAAACTATGCAGGCACCATCAGATGAGAGGTCAATTAGCCAAAAATGAAGGAACCTCTAGCAACCTCTTGAGGAACCATAGGGTTCCACAGAATCCTGGTTGAGAATGGATGATCTACAGTTATATCTTCTAGAGACAAATTCATATAGATGTGTTACAAAACTATATAGGATGAAAAGACTAAACACTGATACAATCTTCAAATGTCACAGATTTAGAGGCATATTTTCTTTCACTTCATTTTGGAGTATATGTTGGTATGTCCATTCTGGTCAGAAGCCATGATATTTCCAACACTTTTGCTTTGCCAAACATCCCTGATCCAAAAGGGTGCATTCTGGGGTAGAATGGTGACTCTAACCATAACAGGAATTTTCTTAATTCCTTTTCATGCTCACAAATTTCAGGCTTATACATGGAAAAGTGAATAGTTTTGCTAAAGTCCTGTTAGAGGATTTACCTTCAAAGGTAGAGGGTGCCCCTAAGTTTGACCTCACTTTGCTCAACTTCAGTTAAACAATGCAGCTTAGTCATCAATTCATCTCTCAGCCTGCTGCCTAGACAGAGAGGGAATATCACCACACTCATAAAAGCCTCACCCAGGTTAATACCCTGCTCACACTGCTTTCTCCTGCTGTCAGCATGCTCCCAGTGCTAGACTACCCACATTGTAAAATGCAGACAATAATAACTAATTTATCTGAGCACTGGTGTGCAGGGAATTGCATGCAGCTAAATTACTAAATGACAGGCTGCGGTTGTACCTCTGTTACTGCACATCCAATAGTTTGCATGCATTCAGAGATGGATGAGCAGCCCTGGGTGCAGACTGTTTGCATCCAGGGCCTCTCATTTATCTCTGTACACATGCAAATGCAGAGTGTGCAGCTACAAGCGTACAACCACAGTACGTCATTGTTTTGTACAGGTGGTTGGGTGTAAACCCCAGTCATTTCCTGGTGACCCTGAAGCCACATAAACACACACCTTTACACTGTATGGCCCTCTGTGCCCATGTGAATATGGAAACAGACTTTTGATGTTTGGGATCACATAAAAGCCCCTTTAACCACTTGCCTATAGGGCACTTTCACCCCCTTCCTGCTCAGCCAATTTTCAGCTTTCAGTGCCGTCACACTTTGAATGACAATTGTGCGATCATGCAACCATGTACCCAAACAAAATTTTTATCTTTTTTTTTGAGACATGTAGCGTTTTCTTTTGGTGGTATTTAACTACTTAACCACCAAGGACATACATTGACGTCCTTGGGTTTGAGTGGTGATATGTGAATGGTGCCTGCAGCTGCAGGCACCATTCAGATACCTTTTTTTCCTGCAGACGATTCTGAAAATGATAAAAGTGGTCTTAGTGGCGGATTCACTGTGAGATCACTTTTATCAGTGGCGGGAGAGGTGTCCCCCCGCTGCTTTCCCGACCCGCTGGCAGCGGCGGAGATGATCCGATCCGTCCCCCCGGTGTCCGTGAGCCACTCACTCGGCTCCATAATACGGCAGGGCGGAAATTACGTCACACGTCGCTTCCGCCCAACAGTCTTAAAGGGCCCATTTTTTTTTTTGAGATGTCATTTTTTTCAAATATTTTTTTTTTGCATTTTAGTGTAAATATGAGATTTGATGTCTTTTTGACCCCAGATCTCATATTTAAGAGGTCCTGTCAGGCTTTTTTCTATTACAAGGAATGTTTACATTTCTTGTAATAGGAATAAAAGTGATCAACATTTTTTTAAAAAAAGAACAGTGTAAAAATAAAAAGTAAAAAGCAAAATAAATAATTAGAAACAAAAAAAAAATTTAAAGTGCTCTGTCCCGCCGAGCTCGCATGCAGAAGCGAACGCATATGTAAGTCCCGCCCACATATGAAAACGGTGTTCAAACCACACATGTGAGGTATTGGCGCGATCGTTAGATCGAGAGCAATAATTTTAGCACTAGACCTCCTCTGTATCGCAAAACTGCTAACCTGTAGAATTTTTTAACATCACCAATGGAGATTTTTAAGTTGCAAAGTTTGTTGCCATTCCGCCAGCGGATGCAATTTTGAAGCATGACATGTTGGGTATCATTTTACTCGGCGTAACATTATCTTTCACAATATGGAAAAAAAATGGCCTAACTTTATTGTTTTCTTATTTTTTAACTAAAAAAACTGAATTTATTTTAAAAAAAGCATGCTTGGAAGACCGCTGCGCAAATACAGTGTGACAAAGTTTTGCAATGACCGCCATTTTATTCTCTAGGGTGTTAGAAAAAAATATATAATGTTTGGGGGTTCCAAGTAATTTTACAGCAAAAAACCCTGTTTTTAACTTGTAAACATCGAACCCAAAAAACAGGCTCGGTTGAGAAGTGGTTAATCACCACTGGGTTTATTTTTTTGCTAAACAAATGAACAAAACGCTGAAAATCTTGAAAAAAAATATGTTTTTCTTATTTTCTGTTACAAAATGTTATAAATAAGTCATTTTCTCCTTCACTAATCTGCGCTGATGAGGCTGCACTGATAGGCACTGATAAGCTGCACTGATGGGCACTGATGAGGCTGCACCGAAGGGCACTGATAAGGTGGCACTGATGAGGAGGCACTAATATGCAGCACTGTTAGGCGGCACTAATATGTAGCACTAATGGGCACTGATAGACGGCACTAATAGGCAGCACCTATGGACACTGACAGGTGGCACTGATACGTGGTACTGACATGCACCACTGATGGGCACTAACATGCAGCATTGGTGGGCACTATTGAGGCTGCACTGATAATCAGGACACTGATGATCAGTGCCCTGATTGTCAGTGCAGATGTCTCCACTGAGGAATGCCGATAACCAGCATTTCCTGTTTACACTGTGATCAGCTGTGATTGGATGCAGCTGATCACATGGTAAAGAGCCTATGTTATAGGCTCTTTACTGTGATTGGCGATGCACGGAGTCCCAGGGGGCGCGCATGTGCGACAAGAATGGGAGGAAGTCATATGACGTCTACCCAGAATGAGTGCTCCCATCTGTCCGTCATTTTACTATACGGCAGGCGGGAAAAGCAGTTAAAAAGCATATTTCCACCTTCTGAAAAGCTGGGAATGTTTTATGAAGAGGGAATAAAGGCAGCCATACAATGATGGCAATTCAGTCAGTTCAGCAGAGACCAGCCGAATTTGATCAGTCTGTGGCAGATCCTACTCAATAGAAATCAATTGTGTGGATGTGTGGAAAACCACTTTGTTTGTGTGGATGGATATTTCATTTAGCCCACCAGCTGGAAAAAAAAAATGAAAAGAGGCCAGCTTAAATATCTCTTTCAAGCCTCCAACTGCTGTTTGATGAGGTCTCTCTTTCTAGCCTGCATATGTTGTCTGATAAAGCCACCATAAACAAAATGCCCCAATATGGACATACAGGGGCTGATTTACTAAAGATAAATAGGTTCTTCACTTTGCAAGGGAAGTTGCACTTTCCAAATACATTTTTTCTAGAGCTTAGTGAATGGGGAAAATCTCTGCTGACTTTTTTTTCCATTTTCCTTGCGTGTGATTGGGTATTCTTTGCAAAGTGAAATTTCACAACATTCAACAAGCTCTGATAAAACTTTCCTTGCAAAGTTAATAGTTTAATCACAATTACAGTGGTATTTTTTAAGTGGACAGTTTACATATTAATTGCATTGCTATTACTGAACTATTGGTATTAGAGTCATCTTTTTAACTTTTCCCTATATTAAACGTTATAATAAGACTTACTTATCTCTGGCCGATTACATCCATCATTCACACATGCCAGTACACAGCACATTCATGGCACATTGTCTGTGCCATGACTGCAGACAGTGCAGTGCCATGATGGTGATTCCCATAACCATGCTTGAGAGCGGCATGATCACGGCCCAGCTATTTAAGCAGCCAGAGAGCACAAAACCCCAAGGAAGACCAGGTGAAGATGGAAGCACCGGGAGGGCTTTGTTTCACAGATAAGTCTGTCATAATGTGCTAATAAGAAGTACATGTTAGCACATTATGGCATAAATCACCTGGGTCCCGTTTAAAAAAAAAAAAAAAGTTTAATACTGATTTGAAAAGTCGCTATCATGTAAATTACTGTATTCTTAAACTCATGTGTAGCAACTACATATGAAGATATAATTCCATTTATCCATTCCTTTTTTATTTCACATGCCTTTATTTATATTCTTCTCCGCACCTAGTTGCAGACCACACTGTCTTGAAAAGTGACAGCGAAAGGGTTGGGACCATTTAGAACACTTCCAAGGGTGCATGAACAGTTTCTGTACCCATTTCTTTAAAAGATAAATTTGAATCATGTGACTGAGGCTGGGTTCACACTTGTTCGACAAACGTCCGACAATGTGAGCACAAGTCGCATGACATATGCAAATCGATATTTCACTATGAGAGCTGTCTTAACTGGTCCGATACACGTCAGTCCGACTTTGAAAAAGGTTCCTGTACTACTTTGGTCTGACTTTGAACCTACTTCAGCCCATAGAATGTCTTTTAAGTCGGATCATCTTAACTGATCCGACTTTGGCATGCGACTTGTGCTCTGAGGATCTTGAAGGGGGACTCCATGCCAAATTAAAAAAAAAAACAGCATGGGGTTCCCCCTCCAAGACCATTCCAGGCCCTTCGGTCTGGTATGGATTTTAAGGGGAACCCCCCAAAATCTATAACAGACCCTTATCCGAGCTTGCAGCCTGGCAGGTCAGGAAAGGGGCTGGGAATAAGCGAGCCCCCCCTCCTGAACCATACTAGGCCACTTGCCCTCAACATGGGGGTATGGGTGCTTTGGGGCAGGGGTGCCCTCCACCCCAAACCACCTTGTTCCCATGCTGATGGGGACAAGGGCCTCTTCTCGACAACCTGGCCGATGGTTGTCGGGGTCTGTGGGCGGGGGGGCTTATCAGAATCTGGAAGCCCCCTTTAACAAGGGGGCCGCCAGATCCCGGTCCCCTCCCCCTATGTGAATGAGCATGGGGTACATTGTACCCCCACCCATTCATCTAAAAAAAAGTGTCAAAAATAAACACAGTTCACAGGTTTTCAAAGTATTTTATTAAGGCAGCTCCAGCATCTCTTCTGATTTCTTCTCTCCTCTCTGGCTCCTCTCCCTCCTCCGGCGATGTCTTCTCCCTCTGCCGGTTCATCTCCGCTCTGCGCTGTCTTCTCCCTCTTCTGCTGGGTCTCCTCTCTCCGCTGTCTTCTCCCTCTTCTGCTGGGTATTCTCCCTCTGTTCTTCCTCCGATGTTGACTCGACACTCTCTCCTGCTCCAATGCTGGGTCCACCGCATGCTATGACTTATAAAGACATGGGGCGGGGCCTCCGTGTGTCGTCATGTGGAGGCCCCACCCCCTAGTGGCATCACCATCCAGGGCATAATGGGGTGATGTCACAAGGGGGTAGGGCCCCAGATGACATCACCCGGTGGCCCCACCCCATGTCTTTATAAGTCATAGCACACGGCGGACCCAGCATTCGAGTGGGAGAGAGCGTTCAGTCAACATCAGAGGAAGAACAGAGAAAGAACAGAGGGAGAAGACCCGGCAGAAGAGGGAGAAGACAGCAGAGAGAGGAGATCCCGCAGAAGAGGGAGAAGACAGCGCAGAGTGGAAAAGAACTGGCAGAGGGAGAAGACATCACCGGAGGAGGGAGAAGAGCCGGAGAGGGGAGAAGAAATTTGAAGAGATGCCAAAGCTGCCTTAATAAAATACTTTAAAAACCTGTGTACTGTGTTTATTTTTGACACTTTTTTTAGGTGAATGGGTACAATGTACCCCATACTCATTCACATAGAGTCTGGAGGCCGGGATCTGGGGGCCCCCTTGTTAAAGGGGGTTTACAGATTCTGATAAGCCCCCCGTCTGCAGACCCCAACAACCAACGGTGGCCAGGGCTGTCAGGAAGAGGCCCTTGTCCTCATCAACATGTGAACAAGGTGCTTTGGGGTAGGGGGGCGCAGGGCCTCCCCCTGCCCCAAAGCACCCACCCCCCCATGTTAAGGGCACATGGCCTAGTCTGGTTCAGGAGGGGGGCGCTCACTCGTCCCCACCCCCTTTCCTGACCTGTCGGGCTGCATGCTCAGAAAAGGGTCTGGTATAGGTTTTGGGAGGCCCCAACACCGTTTTTTCTGGCATGGGGGTTCCCCTTAAAATCCATACCAGACCAAACGGCCTGGTACGGTCTTGGAGGGGGAATCCCATGCCGTTTTTTTGAAATTTGGTGTGGGGTTCTCCTTCAAGATTCATACCAGACACAAAGTGCCTGGTATTGTGGGGATCAAACACGGATCCCAGTTCAGTGAAGTCAGATGGATGTAGGACTGATGTACAACACATGTTGCAGAGCAAAGTAGGATCAAAGTCATATCATTGTCGTATCGTACAAGTTTGAACCCGGCCTAAAAGAATGTTTTAGGTATCCCTGCCAGTGTTATAGTTTTCCCAAGAACTGTTACTTTTCCAGTTTGAATCGGAAATATTGCAATTGAGAGAGATATATAAATAATAGCACATGAAATTAGGAAAAAATAAATCACATACCAGATATTATCTAATGTATTAACTGCAAGCACTTATCATACTATTTTTTTGTAATAGTCCTTTAATAAAAGTAAAGCTTCCTTACTTTTTGGAAAAAGTGCTCAATACGAGGAAATGAACACAACCACAGCATATGTTTGGTAATAAATACAGACCTTTCATTTACCAAAATATATTGAGACAGCCCCACACATATGCCACACTTTAAAACAAACAGTAACACTGTTTATGGGGAAAGATATGTAAATCTATCACTTTTACCTCCCTACACATACCACCGTTATAGCTGAACACACTGAATACCTCCTCTTTAAGTCTAGGACATAACCTTAAGAAAACATGCCATTCCAGGCAATTAGGTTATTGGTGAAAATGACACGGGAATGTAATGAAAACCACAATTTGCTTTAGTTCATTAAGTGTTTCTTTGCAATGCTTCAGGTGTATTTACTTTGTATAAACATATGCACTACAAAGGGTTTTTGGTTTAATCCCTCTTCACAAAAGAGAGAAAAAAAGGATAAAAGAATACAATATGGGGTTACACTTACTAAATCTACCATGGAAAGTATACAATTTCCAAGGGCTTTCTATGCACTCTCACATTCCATGAAATCTGCAGTGACCGAGAATAGGAGCCATTCTTGTGCTATGTAAATTACCAGACTAAAAAAAGACCGTTCGATCATGTCAAATTGTTTTAGGCATCCTGCATTTATTTACAGTGTCTGCAAATACCTATGTTTACATTGCTAAGATTTGGTGGTAAAACATGTCACCTGTTATCTTAAAATACAGCATTATTATAACAAATTGATAATCTTTTCATACTATAAAGCGGTCATTTTAACAATCTTAAGTCAGCTTAATGATGGAGTTGTGTAAAGATAATTATTTTTCAAGAACATAAAGCCTAAGGATAGAAATAAGCAAGAGGCCATATGCTTTTTGTTTCCAGTATTTTCATCAGAGAACTGCAAACCCTGCATTACTAAAAATTATGTACAGGCATGTTTGAATAACATATTAGGATATTAACAGAACAAAAATCCAAATGCAGACATTGAAGGTCAAACATTCTGCTGATTCCGATTAACAACTGATACATTTAAAACATTATTTAAGTCAACTTTCATGATTAGATTAAACCATGTTCAGACCTAGTTCCCAACATGAATGGTTGCAATGGCCAATCAACAAGGGGACACTATTGGTGGATCTTCTAGTGGTGCAGAGTGCAAGAAGTGCCAGACTCACATTACTGTGCTCCTGCAAACATGGTTGGAACATGGGTGTAAGCTCCCAAGATACAGCCCTCTGTACCGACCAACTGGCATCAGCTGATAGGTGACAGAACTACACATGAATATCAAAATAGTAAGAGGTGTTTTAGTCGAGAAATGTTTAGCACAGACAAAGAGGAAGGCAGAAAATTAGAACAGGCAGCAGACAGTGGCCACAGTTCAGTTTGGCTGAATTTATAACCAAGAGCAATAGTTTGGATGAGAATAAGAGGGGAAAATATGGGGGGAGATTTACTAAAACTGGTGCACACAGAATCTGATGCAGCTGTGCATAGTAACCAATCAGCTTCTAACTTCAGTTTGTTCAATTACGTTTTGGCAATAAAACCTAGAAGCTGATTGGTTACTCTGCACATCTGCACCAGACTCTGAGTGCACCAGTTTCAGTAAATCTCCCCATTTGAGTCATAACAGAAAACAGAGATAAAGTGTTAGGGTGGATTTGGGCACTGCTATATAAAGGTGCGTGTGCAAAAAAATGTAAAGTGCTGGTGTAAAGATGTGTGAGAACCAAGTTACTCAATGATGTGCAAATTGTGCATATATGTGAATGGTTTGTAAATATATAATAAAGTGCAATGCAATACAAATTCGAGTCCACAAAAAAAACCTTATAGTGTAACCATAAAGGTTCAGACAATATCTATATCACAAATATTCCCAAATAAACGAAAGTGCTTGTGCCAAAAAACAGAACGTAGTTTACCACATAATATATATATAATTCTCTAGTGTGCAAAAAAGAGGATCAAATGGTAAAGTCCATATAATGACAATCAACACTGTCAACGGAATCAGACCAAAAATTCCAATCATCTGTAGGACACTCGCAGAGAGGATTGTAATATGCCCTCTTGCTATAATAAATCACTGCAGCTCCAAGGATTTTAAGTCTCTGGAGGACCGGAGGTCCTACTCCCGGTGGTCTTGTATAATACTTCCAGACCTCAGTATGTTAGGATTGATGTAAAGGAAGTTTTCTGTTTTCTTCCTTTACAGCAATCCGTTTTTTTTGTGGACTCGAATTTGTATTGCATTGCACTTTATTATATATTTACAAACCATTCACATATATGCACAATTTGCACATCATTGAGTAACTTGGTTCTCACACATCTTTACACCAGCACTTTACATTTTTTTGCACACGCACCTTTATATAGCAGCGCCCAAATCCACCCTAACACTTTATCTTTATTTTCAGCAGCTGCCTGACAGTTGTAGGTGGAGGCAGCAGCTAACACCATTTTAAATCCCCATAGCGTGGCAACAACCTTATTTTTATTTTTAGAACAGAAAAACCAAATCAGCAGATCAAGCTATATACTGTCTAAGTTATGACAAGCACAAGGCATGTTTGGTCAAGCCACTAAATGTTAATGTAGTGCCTAGATGACATTGGGGTTTAGTTGCAGTGTCTTCACCACATTAGCAGCCATTTGTCAGCAGGCTTGCGCCCAGGAACCAGTAAGCCCAACTACACTGAATGCTGCATGAAAAGTGAATAAAAGAGATGGATGGGAGCTGCCAGTTAATGGAGGGGGCAGTGGAGGAGCGGTATATACACTGCCCCAAATATGCTGCTTGCAGGATTTTTTTTCATGTCCCGCAAGCGCACCACCCCAGTGTGAAAGCACTCGGGCTCTCATACTGGGGAGAATGGGGGGGGGGGGTTTCAGGCGCTATTTTTAGCACCGCAGCGCCTGAAAAATGACCCAGTGTAAAGGGGTCTTAAGGTAAAAGCTTTTAAAAATGGACTTCACGATGGAGGTGTGTGTTCTTATCTTTCGGTACCATACTGCCATTGACTACTGAGTGGTGATCTTCTCCCCCAGTGGAAGTTAACCTTGGAACTATATCACATGTGTGTTTGGCCATTATAATCTACAGTATGTTCCAACTGTTCTGGTAAGAGGCACTTGGTAACTACTACTATCTGGTGGTGGAATTGCAATCTTCCCCTTTCTTGCACCTGTGATATCCCTTGGAGGAGTATACACTTTGAATGCTCATTGATGGAACTTTGTTTATTCATTAATGGACTATATACACATATTTTTAAGTGACTGATGTAATGAATTTTTGATATATGGATTTTTACATGTGAGTACAACCCCTCACATTTTTGTAAATATTTTATTATATCTTTTCATGTGACAACACTGAAGAAATTACACTTTGCTACAATGTAAAGTAGTGAGTGTACAGCTTGTATAACTGTCAATTTGCTGTCCCCTCAAAATAACTCAACACACAGCCATTCATTTCTAAACCGCTGGCAACAAAAGTGAGTACACCCCTAAGTGAAAATGTCCAAATTGGGCCCAATTAGCCATTGACCCCCTCCCCCCCCGCCCCCCGTGGTGTGTGTCTCGTGTCACAAAAGTGAGTACACTCTTAAGCGAAAATGTACAAATTGGGCCCAATTAGTCAGTCTCCCTAGTGTTACAAGGTATCAGGTGTGAATGGGGAGCCGGTGTGTTAAATTTGGTGTTATCCCTCTCACTCTCTCTAATGCTGTTCACTGCAAGTTCAACATGGTACCTCATGGCAAAGAACTCTCTGAGGATCTGAAAAAAAGAATTCTTGCTCTACATAAAGATGGCCTAGGCTATAAGGAGATTGCCAAGACCCTTAAACTGAGCTGCAGCACGGTGGCCAAGACTATACAAGTGGTTTAACAGGACAGGTTCCACTCAGAACAGGTCTTGCCATGGTCAAGCAAAGAAGTTGAGTGCATGTGCTCAGCATCATATCCAGAGGTTGTCTTTGGGAAATAGACATATGAGTGCTGCCAGCATTGCTGCAGAGGTTAACCACTTCAGCCCCGGAAGGATTTCCAGCTTTAGGACCGGAGCCCTTTTTGCGATTCGGCGCTGCGTCGCTTTAACTGACAATTGCGCGGTCGTGCGACGTTGTACCCAAACGAAATTTGCGTCCTTTTTTTCCCACAAACAGAGCTTTCTTTTGGTGGTATTTGATCACCGCTGCGTCATTTCTGATCGCCGCTATAAACAAAAGAAGAGCGACAATTTTGCAAAAAAAACCAAATTTCTTACTTTTTCCTAAAATACAAATCCAAAAAAAAAATATAAAAAAACATTTTTTTTCACCGTTTTTGGCCGATTTATATTCTTCCTCATATTTGCGATAAAAAAAATCGCAATCGGCGTTTATTGATTGGTTTGCGCAAAAGTGGTCGCGTTTACGGATGATGAGAATTCATTTTTGGGGTTTTTAATTTTTTTTTATTTTTTACTAAAAATGGCGGCGATCTGCAATTTTTTGCGGTACTGCGATATTTCAGCGGACATGGCGGAACATTTTGACACTTTTTTGGGACCATTGGCATTTATACAGCGATCAGTGCTATAAAAATGCACTGATTACTGTGTAAATGCCATTGGCAGTGAAGGGGTTAACCTGCAGGGGGCGCGCTAAGGGTTAACTATGTTCCCTGGGCGTGTTCTAACTGTATGGGGGATGCCCTAACAGGGGAAGGGAAGTTATCACAGCCTTCACGTAAAGGAAGGCTGTGATCACAGCCCTTCCCCCTCACACAGAGCGGAGGTCCGTGTTTACATACACGGACCTCCGCTCATTCGCTCCGGGGGTGGGCATCGCGGGTGGCCGGCAGCAATCGAAGCCGCCGCACCCGCTCCCTGGCCCCCCCTGGACATAGTGAGCGCGCGGGCGCGCCTCCGGCGGCGCGCGCGCGCTCACTATGCACGTTCCCGCAGCCGCCGTCGTATGACGGCGATTTGCGGGAATGAGCCACTTTGTCGCCGTCGATCGCCGATCGGCGGTCGGCAAGTGGTTAAAGGGGTGGGGGGTCAGCTTGTAAGTGCTACAGACCATACGCCGCACACTGCATTAAATTGGTCTGCATGGCTGTCATTCCAGAAGGAAGCTTCTTCTAAAGACGATGCAAAAGAAAGCCCACAAACTGTTTGCTGAAGATAAGCAAACTAAGGACATGGATTACTGGAACCATGTACTATGGTGTCATGAGACTAAGATAAACTTATTTGTTTCAGATGGTGTCAAGCGTGTGTGTGGCGGCAACCAGGTGAGGAGTACAAAGACAAGTATGTCTTGCCTATAGTCAAGCACGGTGGTGGGAGTGTCATAGTCTGGGGCTGCATGAGTGCTGCCGGTACTGGGGAGCTACAGTTCATTGAGGGAACCATGAATGCCAACATGTACTGTGACATACTGAAGCAGAGCATGATCCCCTCCCTTCGGAGACTGGGCCGCAGGGCAGTATTCCAACATGATAACGACCCCAAACACACCTACAAGATGACCACTGCCTTGCTAAAGAAGCTGAGGGTAAAGGTTATGGACTGACCAAGCATGTCTCCAGACCTAAACCCTATTGAGGATGTGGTGCATCCTCAAATGGAAGGTGGAGGAGCACAAGGTCTCTAACATCCACCAGCTCCGTGATGTCATCATGTTGGAGTGGAAGAGGACTACAGTGGCAACCTGTGAAGCTCTGATGAATTCCATGCCCAAGAGGATTAAGGCAGTGCTGGAAAATAATGGTGGCCACACAAAATATTGACACTTTGGGCCCAATTTAGACATATTCACTTAGGGGTGTACTCACTTTTGTTGCCAGCAGTTTAGACATTAATGGCTGTGTGTTGAGTTATTTTGAGGGGACAGCAAATTTACACTGTTATACAAGCTGTACACTCACTACTTTACATTGTAGCAAAGTGTCATTTCTTCAGTGTTGTGACATGAAAAGATATAATAAAATATTTACAAAAATGTGAGGGGTGTACTCACTTTTGTGAGATACTGTATATGCACCAATAGTTGCAAATTTGCACTTTATATTTTGGAGATTGATTTCTTTGCACTTTATCTTTTGAAGATTTTTAATTAATTGCGTTTTATTAAGGTTGAGGTCATATCATGAGATTATATTTTGTAGCGCAGCTTTTCTGTTGGATTATATTAAGAAAACATTAAATTTGTATGTCATTTAAGAGGGATAGTTTCATGATACCTCAATACTCAAACATAGGTTCATATAATTTTAACCCAATAATGAATGCCAAAGGTCAGAATGTTTTATTATCTAATAACGGTTTCATCACTTATTGACATCTTTGAGGTTTGAGCAGGGGTTACGACAAGTGATTTGCCAATGCTGTCTCCATGTAAAAGAACAACTAAGACCACCAACTTTTTTATCGCTGGTCATTTAACTTTTGTTCTACAGCAGCCTGAGGGAGGATTAACTAAGTAACAGAGAGGTGAAAAGATCACTTTAGGGTTTACTTAATGAATAGCTCTATTCATGAGGAATGTCAAGTCAATGAAAATCGCCTCCATGTCTGCACTCTATTCTGTCTGCAAACAGCCTGGCAGTAAAACCTTGTTAGACATGGTTTGCAGACCCCATACCAGGAGAGCTGAAGTGTAGTTGTGAGACTATTACAATATTATTCACAGTAAATGGCAAAGCCTGGCCTAGCCTAGGACCACGCACACCAGTGCAATCCCTTCAGTTGATAATGTATAAAAACATATTACTGCCTATCTTTCATTTACTTTGAGCTTTATCTGGCAAATATACAAAACAGCTTAAAACTAATTCTGGATTTTTTAATTGTGACTCTTTTAAAAAATGCTGTTCACTAGTTTTCAACAGTGCTGCCCAATGCTTTTGTTTACAGTTATTTGCTTTATAATTTATTTTAATAAATTATTAAACTAGTGTAGCCAAGGTCCCCCTTAGGGGTGGCTGGTTGCTGTGGTCCACCTGCTCACACTGCCCTCAATCACATCCATACCGCTTTCAGAGTCACAGAACAGGCTGGTACTTTGTTTTATTAGGGGAATTGAACTTGGATGGGAGTTGGGATGCCCAAAGAATTAGTTTAATTTACATGGGACCTCTATATACACCTTCATATATACATTCCTCCTTCTTCACTCTAGCACATAACTTGCTGAACGGTTACTCCTTGATCCTCTCACCTGCACTTCTCTTATTTCTCCAGATGAGACCTACAAGGAAATTTACTAGGCCTCCGGCGTTTCTTCAGCCTAGCTAGCACATGGTGAGGCCTGCTATAGTGTGAGCAGAACCTCCAATCCACCCATTACAGGTAGGGACAGCTGGTCCCCAAAGTGTAGAATAAAAGTTACTACTGTACTAGCCGGCTTGATGGACAACTACTTGACTTGACAGCCACTTCAGGTGTGACGGCCTTCACCCCTAACACGGTAGCACCATAGTCCCTCACTGACTTCTGCATCCTTTCAGATTGTCTCTCACCCCCAATCTGCTCCAGCATGCCTCTACAGCTTTCCAGGGCGTGTGTCTCTTACTGACCACTGGTGGACTCCTTGCTGAGCTTCTCCAGTAGCACTGTTTGTTGCTCTCCTGCTCCCTTGGTCAGGATTCCTCTGGGGTTTGTACAAGGAACCCCTTCCACTCCTCGAGCTCCCCGGCCTCAAGGTCACTACCCCCCCCCCCAGACTGGGGGCTCCCTGTGGGGCCTCAGCAACCTCATCTACATTCCTGCTCTTCCACCCAAACGCTCTCCTCCCTGACTGGGCTGACCCTGGGTATTTAAGGAGGCCTGCCCCCTGCCAATTCAGATTGGGGATTGGTCAGGGCTCCTTAGAATACCCCAGATGGCTACACCTCCCTCCCAATTCTCTGTCCAGAACATTATACCAGCTTCTGGAAAGAAGTGGGATGTCCCAGTGACCTCATCTGTAAATCACCCAGTCCTACCTGAGCCACTCCCAGCCCAGAAACAAAGACAATCAGGCCTTCACTCAATCAGGCCTGACTAAATTTTCCTCACCTCACCATAAAAAACCTCACTAGCTCCTACCTAAGTAGGGGGAGCTACAAACCCCCCCCCCCACCCCCCTAAACGTCAGCTGGTCCCCATCTGAGAAAATTTAAAAAGAGGCTCCTGGGCCCAGGAGCAAGGGCATCCCAGAACAGTTAAAGGGTGGGGGAAAAAGGGAGATACTTGGAAGGGATTTGTACAAAATAAATTAGGTACAAACATATATATTGATACATCTATAGAAGTTATTAACACTGTACAATATATATATATATATATATATATATATATATACACACACACATCTTCTTAACTACAGGTCCCTGCTGCTACCCACATACACAATTCATATACATTCCTGGGCCAGAGCACTTCTCCCGGGAGAAAATCCCTCCGCCCACATAACTGTAGAATATTTCTTGACTCTCGACAGAGCCGCTCCATCCCAGGGATCCTAAGAGAAGACAGAAGAACCTAACTACAACAGGTCCATTGAGATGGGGTTATGAGCCTCCCAATGGAACAACACGCTGCACACAAGAGACCAGTCTTCTTCTTTTTTTTTTTTTTTAAGTTCGTGATGAGAGGGGCCCCTCCCCATGCAACAGGTCTTTAACCACTTCCACACCGCCTACCATATATTCACGGCGGCAGTGTGGACGTGTACAGCGAATCGCCGTAAAAAAGCGGCGATCTGCGGGTGTCCGCTAGGGGGCACGTACTCCTGAGGAGTGTGCCCGCGGCTCGGGCGGACCCGATGTCCGCCAGCGAGCCACGATGAGCGGCCACAGCCAAAGAACGGGGAACCGCCGATGTAAACACGGCGGTTCCCCGCTCTGTTAGTGGGGGCATAGGAGATCTACTGATCCCTGTCACTGGGATCAGTTAGATCTCTTATGCCCATGGTAGCCCAGTCCCCCACAGTTAGAACACACCCAGGGAACACACTTAACCCCTAGATCTCTCCCTGCAGGTTAACCCCTTCACTACCAATGACATTTATACAGTAATCAGTGGACATTTACATTTCTGATCACTGTATAAATGTCATTGGTCCCAAAAAAGTGTCAAAATGGTCTGACATGTCCGCTGCAATATCGCAGTACCGCTAAAAATCGCAGATCGCCGCCATTACTAGTAAAAAATAAAAAAACTAAAAACCCCAGAAATGAATTCTCATCATCCGTAAACGCGGCCACTTTTGCGCAAACCAATCAATAAACGCTGATTGCGATTTTTTTTTCCAAAAATATGAGGAAGAATATAAATCGGCCAAAGCCGATGAAAAAAAATGTGGTTTTTTTTTGGATTTGTATTTTAGCAAAAGTAAGAAATTAGTTTTTTTTTTGCTAAATTGTTGCTCTGCTTTTGTGTATAGCGGTAATCAGAAATGATGTAGAGGTGATCAAATACCACCAAAAGAAAGCTCTATTTGTGGGGAAAAAAAAGGACGCAAATTTCGCTTGGGTACAACGTCGCACAACTGCGCAATTGTCAGTTAAAGCAACGCAGTGCCGAATCGCAAAAAGTGCTCTGGTCCTAACCTGGGAAATCCTTCCGGGGCTGAAGTAGTTAAAGAGTAGGAAAACAATGAACACAGAAACAAACCACCTAAGCCCTGTGTCTTTCCAGTGGGCAAGTCCCTTCCACTGGGCACGGGCAGCAGGCTGGCTTGTCCTGCAATGCAGGGGGAAAATGTGCACACTCTGCCACTCCACGAGCACTCCCTGGAGTGCACCTACATTAGCTGTAAACACCACAGTCTATTCAAATGTAGTAATGAGTTTCAGGCAATCTCCTCCGACTTTCCCCCTCCCCCCAAACAGAAATGGAGAAGTTTCTTGGGGGTTGGCCTGCTTTATTCACCAAAACACAGTCCCTCCAGATTGCTCGCCCAAGACTCCATTCTTTCTTCAACTCCTGGAATCTTTCCCAACAGCTGCTCTCCAGTCCCCGCAAGGGCTTAGGCACATGCAAATATTGCCAAGTCACATCATCTTCCCACTCCTCCCTGGAGTTCTCCACAATGTCCATGACTTGGGGTGGAATGTACAGGAAATCCAGGCACCATTCCAGAGCAAATTTTTGCTGGACCTCCCGTTGATACTGGGAAAGCCTAGGTAGACTCTTGACCTTCCCTCTCCCCAGCAAGATGTGGGTGTCTGGCGATTTGACTACCATTTGACGGTAGGCTGCCACCCTGGTCTGGGTGGTGGAGGGCCTGTTTAAAAAGACTTGGCTGCTGGTACTGGGGATACCTGCTGTGTTACCTGAGTCCCGAACTGGATCTGACATATCCGCCTCTGAAGGGTCCTCCACAAACTGAGACCCCTCGGTGATCCATTCCTCTTCAGAGCTCTCTCCTGGCGATGACCACTCAGCTAAGTGCTCCATCGACCCAAACTCCGTCAGCAGTCTGGGTGACCCCCAGTCTCTGGCCCAATCCTCAGCATCCCTGCTTGGCTCAACAAAGGGCTCACCCCCCTCCAGTACTAACTCCGGCCCAGCTGGGACTGCTATGGGCCGGCATTTCAGGGATCCCAGGCTCCCGCATGGCTGTGTTATTACTTGGCTCACCTGCAGGTGGCACTGTTGCTTTTAGCACCAAAGGGTGCAGTTCTGGTGGCCACCAGCAGGTGTCTCCCAGCTGATGGACTTACAAATTATCAGGCTGCACCTGACATAATCTGCTGGAAGTATATAAGCCCGCCCTTCACTGAAGTTCAGGTCTTCAGTATTGTTTCTGCAAGCCGTCTTCCTGCCTGATCTGTCCCTGCATTTTGGTCCTTATCCGGAGTCTGTCCCCTGCTTCCTGCTGCTGCAGGCTTTATGTTTCTCTTGTCTCCTGTCACTGCCGGTATTCTTATGTGTGTTCCCTTATTTGTAAATCGTTAGTTAGTTAAGGCATTTGATGGGGTTTCTTTGTTTCTACTACTTCCACCTTGCTTGTTTATTGTCACAGGTGCTGCTATTGGATGTGTGTCATTTTCAATAATAAACATATTTTTTCACTTATCCATATGTCCTGATTTCTTTAGGTGCAGCCAATTGATCTGTTTACCCTTACTGGATGCTTGCAACCTGACAGGTAGTATTTACAGTACCCAGGTCCCCGGCCAGGCCGCAGGCCACGACAGCCTTCTCTCTTCCGTCCTCTGTCTTCACAGGGGAGTAGCTAGGCTCTACCCTACTTTGATGGAATGATCCTAGACCGCTCCAGTCTTCCGGGACTTTCCCAACTGCGGATCACATCGCCCTGAGTGCAGGTCCACTGTATAGTACAGTGGTTCCTGCTGCGTGGAAACTGACCAAGTCAACGGTTTGTCACAATGGCCTAGGCAGTGAACCCCACAGTCGGAATCCATCAGTCTGGGCAGATCAGACACAGGTGATCCGCTTCAACCACTTTCAAAGTGAGTCCCCAGTGTGGCTCCAATCAGACCCATCTCCACCAGCTGGTTCCCAAAGCATAGAATAAAAGTTACTACTGTGCTAACCGGCTTGATGGACTATTACTCACAGCCCATCCTCTTGGCCCTGCCAGTCACTTCAGCTGCAGCGGCCTTCACCACTATCATGGTCACCACAGTCCCTCACTGACTTCTGCATCCTTTCAGATTGTCTCTCACCCCAAATCCACTCTGACATGCCCCTACAGGGTGTGTGCCACTCACCGACCACCGGTGGACTCCTTGCTGAGCTTCTCCAGTAGCACTGTCTGTTGCTCTCCTGCTCCCTTGGTCAGGATTCCTCTGGGGTTTGTACGAGGAACTCCTTCCACTCCTCAAGCTCCCCAGCCTTAATGTCACCCCCCAGACTGGGGGATCCCTGTGGGGCCTCAGCAACCTTAGCTACATTCCTGCTCTTCCACCCGAACTCTCTCCTCCCTGACTGGGCTGACCCTGGGTATTTAAGGAGGCCTGCCCCTGCCAATCCAGATTGGGGATTAGTCAGGGCTCCTTAGAATACCCCAGATGGCTACACCTCCCTCCCAATTCTCTGTCCAGAACATTCTACCAGCTTCTGGAAAGGAGTGGGAGGTCCCGGTGACCTCATCTGTGAATCACCCAGTCCTACCTGAGCCACTCCCAGCCCAAAAGCAAAACAATCAGGCCTTTAGATTAGCAATAATTTAATTAAACTCAGGAAAAAGCCCAGGCCCAGATGGCTTTACCTCCATTTATTATAAAATGTTCACAGACATATTAACAGATCCACTGACAAAAGCTTTGAATTCACTATCCAAACAGACAGGGGTTCCTCCTGCCTTCCTCTCAGTGCATATCACAGTCCTGCCCAAACCCAACAAGGACCCAACTGAATGCTCAAGCTATAGGCCTATTTCACTATTAAACATAGACCTCAAATTACTAGCAAAGATTCTAGTGACTAGATTAAGACCTCTTCTTTCAGAACTGATAGGTCCAGAGCAAATTGGGTTCATGCCGGGCAGAGAGGCGAAGGACAACATTATCAAAGCCCTTTTGTTGACTCATGCAGCTCGCACCCGAAATATCAAGGGCCTTCTCCTGTCTACGGATGCGGAGAAGACCTTTGACAGGGATGGGACTTTATGTTCTTCACCTACGATCATGTGGGCCTAGGCGAACACATGATGCCTTGCATAACCACCCTTTATCAAAATCCTTCAGCAAGAATAAAAATCAGTGGGTCCTTGTCGGACGCGGTGGAACTGAGGAATGGCAAAAGGCAGGGATGCCCCCTGTCACCGCTATTATCTATCTTGTCTTTAGAACCATTTATCAGGACAGTCAATAAAGATGATTCAGTGAATGGCTTCAAACTGTTGGATAGGGCATTCAAAAACGCAGCTTACGATGACGACCTCCTTTCATGACGAAACCACACACAATGATACCGAACTTAATTAAAGCGTTCGCTCAATATGGTTCCCTATCAAATCTTAAAATAAATTATACAAAATCCGAAGCAATAAACATCAACAATTCAGTCAACAAACTTTTTAAACAAAAAAGGAATTGTCCCTTTCACTGGGAGGATACAGCACTAAAGTATCTGGGCATATGGTTAACCCAAAAATCGCCTCGTTTTTTAGCACAACTTTCCACCGCTCTTGAAGTCCATAGAGAAAGATCTTAAAACTTGGAACTTGGACTTAAAACTGCTATTTCTCCTGGTTTGCCCGGGCGGCCATACTTAAAATGTCTATCATACCTAGGCTGCTCTATTTGACGTGGGCCCTGCCAGTTAAGATTCCTCAAAGCTTTTTTAACAAACTTCAATCCATATTGTTAAAATTTCTTTGGCAACACAAAAGACCCAGAATTAAATTCGCTCTCCTGACAAGGCCAAAAGAACTCGGTGGGATGGGCTTACCCAAATATAAAAATTACTATTTAGCCTCACATCTGACAAGGGCGATTGATTGGCATTGCCATAGTGACACCAAGGACTGGGTAGCATTAGAGGCAGGATTATGTCCGACTCCCTTACTCTTTGCACCCTAGAACCCAGGGAATAGACACAAACATTCTTTATCCCAACAACCATTAATAGAAACAACTTTAAGTGCTTTCCAAGCAATAGCAAAATACACTGACTACACTGATCATTAGCCCTAAGCTTCACCCACGTCCCTTTGCCACTACTCATGATATTTCCAGTGCCCTAGGGCCTCCCCCCCCCCCCACGCCTGCACGCTCAACATGTACAGTCCATCATTCACAGTATGGTCTCATGGTGTAGCCTGAAATACACCATTGGCACTTTTAGCTTATCCTGACATATTGTCTATTGACTACAATACACGTTTATATATATTTATATTCGTTATCCATTTACGTTTTTAACATCCAGATATGTATATACATAGAATATATTCCTTCTTCCACGGACTTTTTGCTACATTGCTACCCCTCCTCCAACCAGCAGCAACAGCCCAGAGGAGGCGGGTTTTCAGCATAAACTCCTCCCACTCTCTCTGCCTTTATATTCTCCCCACGTCCAGAAGTCCACAGCCACGGCCTGAAGAAGGGGCGGAGCCCCGCAACGCGTCGCCGTTACATTCCTTCACCAGCTGCCCATTGGATGAGACACACGTCTGCTCTGCACGGACCGAACGGTCGTTCGCGCCAAAACCAACAGGAGTCAGAGAAGGAGACGTCGGGAACCACCGACGCCTCCCTCCCAGCGCACCACCGCCAGGCAGACCGGACTCCATCCCATCAGCTCATCCCCAAGGACTTTTATAGCCAGCAGTGGCTGACACTGCAACGCTCACCTGCATACTACCTTTGTGAGTAGTTTTTTTCCTTGTTTTAAATAAATTACTTTTTAACACTACTGCACTTAGAGGCGCACCCTTTTTGTACTTTGCTGTTTCCACAGGAGTTCGGTTACTTCTAAGTGGTGCTGCCCCACCAGTGCTCCAGTGGATGTTTACCGCAATGTTTCATAGACTTTACCACAGACTCATGCAGACATAAACTCTGCACATATTGCATCCAGTACTCTTATGGTCTATGTATATTCCCCCACCTGCTAAAATCTTTAGAGGACATCCCCTTGTCCCCTCACCCCAGAGATACCTCAGCCACACTGAGAGGACTCACCCAACTCTCTCCCTTTGACTGCACTGCCAATATATTGTCTTTTTGTGCAAAATACACTGACTTGACTGCACTACACAGCCCATTAACACCCTTAGTAAACAATACAGATTTTACTCCAGAAATAGGGAATACATCCTTAAAGCACCCAACAACTGGCAAACCACTTTTAGCAGGAGATTTCTTCCATAAGGGCAGCTTTAAACCTCTCACCACATTAAAAACCGACAAGGGACTATGCCATCTACCTTTATGGACCTATTTCCAAATACACAGCTACACTAACAACAAAGCCTTACAAAGAGGTTTGCGAGACCCCTGACAAAACTAGAGTTGGTATATTTATCTGGTGAATTGACTGAAAGGGCAACTTCCACTGCCTACCTTTGGCTACAATATACAAAACCCCCTATAGAAGACAGATTCAGGAGGTTCTGGTCCCAGGCTCTTCAGAGAGACATAACTGACACGCAGTGGAGAAATGCCTGCACCCTGTTGCACAAATGCTCTATCAGCACTAGAATGCAAGAGACGGCATACAAAGTATTAACAAACTGGTATAACACACCCGCAAAACTGAATAAATGGTGCCCACAAATACCCAGCACATGCTGGAGCTGCGGGCAGGATGCAGTCACCCTTATTCACATCTGGTGGCATTGCCCCCGATTATCCTCGTTCTGGACAGGAGTTAGGGAGGTAATCAAAAATTCGGATTAAACTATACAAAAAATCACCAACAGACACCTGTTAAATGCAGCCAAAGCACTGATTCCACTCTACTGGAAAAGCACACACATTCCGACTATATCGGAATGGCTGGGAGGGGTTTCAGAACTCCGCAACATGGAGGAGACTTTGGCCCAGGCATCTGATGGAGTGGAAAGGTTCCACAAGGCCTGGTCTCCATGGCTCATACACAGGTTTTCTAAAGATTTTGAGGACCTGAGAACAGTTCCAAGAGACGATGGCTAAATGGCCCTGAAACCACAGTGCCCTGAAAAACCCCCACAAATCTTTAAGTAACAGAGATCTGAAATTTTTCTGTACACCACCACAATCATCATAATGATTATAATATTCTATATGAATAGATTCCTGTAACCCCCCTTCCCCCTCCCCCCATGTCTGACCCCATTCTTTCTCCCTTCTTCCATCTATTCTTTCTTACAACCTCCTTCTTCACTTATCATATTGCTATATGTGACCAAAAGTAAGTAGAGGCCTTTGAAACTATAAAGGCCTACCCAAGGGTTTTACTATGGTAAGGTCCGCTCATCTTATTGCAAGAAACATAAATGTTTGAATCTTGACACATATAAAAGTATGTTTGTTATTAAAGAGATACCATCTTTTTCACAGCGGTATTTACGAATTATTGAACTTTACATGATGGAACCATTTACAAATGAGCAACGTTCAAATGCATACCTGTACATGTGTCACTTATGTATTATGTTTATATACATTGTGCACCAATAAACTTTTGATCTTTAAAAAAAACAATCAGGCCTGACTAAATTTTCTTCACCTCACCAAAAAAAACCTCACTAGCTCCTACCCAAGTAGGGGGCGCTACACTGGTTAGACTTTCAGTGCCAATGCAGCTATTATAAGCAACTCTTTTAATGAGTAAACCAACCAATGCAGAGAGCTCTTACACAGTATGCTTTAAAATGTATTGTGCAAAATCTTTATTTGTTTCCTCTGTGACAGGAAAGAGCACAGGACAGCACTGGATTTCTGGCAGGGTCAACAAGTATATATTTGCACTGAAAGGCTAAGTAATAAAATAATTGCACATATTCTTGCACGAAACACGATTCTTTCCCCTAGGAGCCTGCAAAGCATTGGACCTGTGATTAGTAGGTCATGCAATGCTCATATCCTGGTACAGACTTTCTGTTAGAAAGCTGGAGGACTTGTGAATGGATTACAAGGAAGCTCATCAGTACCCTTCCCAGACCATTGAGAACTATAATCTGTCTGCCGTGGTGTCACACAGGACTTTAGTTTATTCATTCACAAATCCCAGGGAATGAATGATGTGAATGTGCACCCACCTTCACAGGAGGAGGGTTGAGGGGGAGGTACATGAGCTGGTACATGTTAAATGTAACAAAAAGTTAATGGTACATTTTACAGACCATAAAATTTACATTTGTAGGGGTTTGCATACACTTTAAATCTAGAGAAGCTTTGTTTCTAAAAAATGAAAATTACCTTAATTCCACATATGAAGCATAAAAGCGTTCTACTTAATTTAAAGTGGTTGTAAAGACAGAAGGTTTTTTATCTTAATACATTCTATGCATTAAGATGAAAAACCTTCAGTGCGCAGCAGCCCCTCAGCCCCCCTAATACTTACCTGAGTCCATCTCAATCCAGCGATGTTGCAGGAGAATCTCGGCTGCCCAGGACCATTGGCTCGCACTGTTGTCAATCAAAGTCAGTGAGCCAATGAGGACAGGGGGCGGGGCCGAAACATGGCCTCTGTGTATGAATGGACGCAAGGAGCTGTGACTCGGTTCGGGTGCCCCCATAGCAAGCTGCTTCCTGTGGGGGCACTTGGCAAGAGAGAGGGGCCAGGAGAGCAGACGAGGAACCCAAGAAGAGGAGGATCTGGGCTGCTCTGTGCAAAACCACTGCACAGAGCATGTAAGTATAACATGTTTGTTATTTTTAAATAAAAACAACTGAGAGTAGTATCACTTTAAAGCTTATTCCAATTAAAGTGGAACATTAGAAATATGCAAAAGAAAGCTATAAAAATGTATGCAATTCTGTATTCATTAATAAATCATTAAACATTCATCAATAATCATTTAAAATGCAAGTACTGCAAGTTGCTGAATTCGACAAGGTCTCCTGATTGGTCACCTCCACCAGCAGGACATACTCACCCATCCATACTCCCTCCTTGCCTCTGCTCTCCATCAGAGCCCTTGTTCCACTGCTCTATATTAATATTATTCCAAAGCCAATGTGCCTCTCAAAAATGTCTACTACTGGCAAGATGTGTAATCGAAATTTAAAACAAAAATGTATTCCACACTTTAGAAAAAAATATGCTTACACTGGAGATGCAACATTATTATTGCTTATCTTATTCAAATATGAGCTTTGAACTAAACCTTTAAATATGATAAATTATATTTTTGCACAGCATTAGAGATAACAGTAATACAATTGGGCAGTGCTGCAAAGGTTTCTAATTTTATCTAGGATCAGCAAGGATAAGATTTTGATTTAAAACATATAACTGTCATTCTAGTTCAGTGTGCTTTACTTGTAACAGCTGTGTACTAAACCTGTGCTTTTCCCATGCAGGGCAATGCAACAGGTTCATTTTAATGTAGTCCTCCCCAGGGGATACACTACCTTTCTACTGCTGCTTCATTTCGCTGCCAGGAGCCAAATAAAGACCTGTATAAGGCTGGGTTCACACCTATGCAAATTTGATGTGGAAGATTGTGAGCAGACGGTCCACACATCTGCACAGCAGCTCCGGTGCGAATTACACAGCAGTCCTGTGCGTCTTTTGGTCAGTTTCAGGTTTGAATTCAGCCAAAAATTCAGGCTGAAATCAGACCTGAAACTGTGAATGGAGACACACCGGACCCCTGCTGGGAGCCACTGCATTCTCCAGTGTGAACCCAGCCTGAGACACAAGTTGCTGGAGGGATGCAACAGCACATTATTTTAGCACTGTGACATGAAGTGAGTCATATGCCTCTACATACACAGAAGTACTTGGTATTTCCTCTGCCTTCTTTTACTGAATATATCACAAGGGATTAAAAGAAAGGTATGTATATGCTAAGCCCTTTGCTTTGCCTGCAATATGCAAAGTACAGGGTTGCTTTAAAGCACTACTGAGACCATTGTAAATAAAAGAACCTACTAATTTTATAGTATAGTGGCCACCTACAGATGCCTAGTCATATATCCTATACAGTAACTTTCTTCCACCTGAATCCTCTATTCAACATATCTGATTCCTTAGCCCTAGCAGCACCCACCACCTGAGCTTTACTATATTGGCCTATCATCAGCCACTATCCATTATTGAGGAACTGGATCGTTTGTTTCAAATAATGTGTGCAGTAACTAATACTAATCAAAAAATAATTTATACGCGCCTGACATATGCACTTTATACTTATTTTTATTTAAAGCTCTTTATACATCAATGCAGATAATGCAATAATTACATATATCCAAAGACATAGCAGTACATAAGTATAGATGTCAGGCTAATGAGCGGATAGATTATAAAGCTTACAACAGGTACTAATTAGCTATGAAAGAGCAAATAAACCTTCAATGTGCAATGCCATTTTACTGGAGCACAGTTATCATATCTTAAACTGCTATACTGTGTCACAATGGATTTGAGTTACTTAGAGGTATAGATTGTTCTGAGATTTTGAGAAATAATGTTAAGACTTAGAATTATCCAAGCAATCAGTCCTCCCTAGTCATTCATCCCAATTTTTTTCAAATTTTAATTGGCAGCTTCTGGCTTTGTATGTCAATCTATATATAGGAAGATCCTGGTTATTTAATTTTCTCCTAAAATTCAGGCTGAGGTAGTCCGTGTGTATCCATTGGATTACCACTGTTTTCTCAGCATAGCACAGAAGTAATCTCCAGAATTTCCTTTTAAAAGTACTGATATCCAGATCCTCAAATATACCCCATTTTGGATTTAAAATGTTGGTATATCAAACTGATGGCAAATTAAAGCAGTAATTTGGGACCAGAATAACTTTTTCACATGCCCAAATCAAATGCAATAAATCACCATTAACTTTTGACATTTGTGGCAAGTAGATGTGTCTCTTTTATGTATTTGAAATAAACAAAGTTCTTGTGTAATAGACTCTGTGAAAATACCTTAGTTCAGTGGTTTTCAACTCCAGTCCTCAGGACCCACCAACAGGCCAGATTTTAAGTATTACCTAGGGGATATGCAGACTAGAATACTGCAATCACTGAGCAGCAAATTATATCACCTGTGATGCATTTCAGTCATCCTGCAAACCAGGCCTGTTAGTGGGTCCCGAGGACAGGAGTTGAGAACCTCTGCCTTAGTTGAATGAGTTCATCCCTAGCCAAAATGATTGAAATAGGAGTTGAAGAATTCCTGCACTTTAATGTAAATCTGCCCATCCTGACACTGCCCATCCTGATGTTGCTAGAATTGGATACCTTATGAAAATGCTAGTTATATGGCAGCCTCTGATTTCTTTGCTTTCTGACTTAGAACAGTTACACAAGGGCAAGTCAAAATACATTTAGAACTTCTGATTTGCATGTTTCCCGGTGGGTGATATTAAAAAATACAGAACCTGTTGGATCAACAATTTGCAGAACAACGTGATTTGGATCCTTGGGCTCACTGGAGGCATTAAATGTTTTGTAAAGGCAGACAGTTTTTTTTATATTAATGCATTCTATGCATCAAGATAAAAAGCCTTCTGTGTGCTACTTACCGGAGCCCCATCTCTATCCAGCGATGTCCACAAGTCCCTGGGCCGTCCAGGACTCTCCCTCCCGATTGGCTGAGAAGCAGCAGTGACGCCATTTGCTCCCCCTGCTGTCAATCAAAGCCAATCAAGAGAGAGAGGAAGTGGGGCCGAACTGCAGCTCCTTGTCTGAATCAACAAAGCTGCAGCTCAGCTTTGGTGCCCCCATAGCAAGCTGCTTGCTCCGGGGGCCCTTGACAGGGAGGGGCAGGCAGGAGCACTAAAGAGGGACCTGAGAAGAGGAGGATCCAGGCTGCTCTGTGCACATCCACTGCACAGGGCAGGTAAGTATAACATGTTTGTTATTAGAAAAAAAAACTTTACAATCACTTTAAATAAAAGCAGAAGCAACAAGAAGCTGTATTAAGGTAGCCAGGATTAAAAGGCAAATAACAGTTTTATAACTTTAGAATGCTGAGATATGTTTTATAGTTGGAGATAGATAGATAGATAGATAGATAGATAGATAGATAGATAGATAGATAGAATCATGAGTCATGCAGATATACAGCACATGCCACAACTCTTAATAATCCATAAGGGTAATAATGTTTGTACAAATGAGACTTTTAGGTAATTATCTGCAAATTTACAATATAAATACAACTTTAATTACAGGGTAACTGTATCCTTACACATGCTGTAAAATGAGAGTTTCCACAGTCGAGGCCTTATTACAATGGTCTACAATGCGCCAGGAACTTTCTGACAGGCATGTGTTTTCCAAAACCATAATGATCAAAGGTGCCCTTGAATATCTATATTAAAAAGATGACAGTGGAACATATGCCACAGAAGGTAAACATATATGTACGCCAAACTAAAGGAAAGTCACTATTAGGATTGAAGACTATAACAGCGATATTTTATTTCTAGCCACAATGTAAATGAAGGTGAATGAGCTAATGGCAGACTGAGTAAAAGCCACATTGTTTGCAGTTTCTTTTGACAGTTGATAGAAGAGAAGTGAGAACAATACAAAAAACACATTGTTACAGTGGCAGGTGAACACTGTCTCCTGAAAGTCTGCTCCAGAGACAAAACCAGGGCTCTTTGCTATACTTTGGCACACGCTTTGTATATAAACATTTATTAGGCATATTAACGAACAGGATGCTCACAGTTAGCTCATTTATTAGAATGAATTCTATATTTCTATCCAAGCCACATCTTAATGTCTTATCTGTGATAACCTCATGATTCATTACAGTTCCTAGCAGATTTATTACAATACACCTGACCATCCATTCATGCAACTCAAAATGAAGCAACGTTTATATACTTTGCTTCATTTTGAGTTACATGAATGGAACAATGTTCTTTGTTAAGCCCAGGAATAAAAATACCATTGCTATAAAAATTACAGACATATCAGATTGGTGGCCATGGGGCAATTCTTTACAGACCCTGTGAAACATGGCATCACCACAATTCAGAAGCATATAAAACACTACCTGCACCATATCCTGGTAAAGTCTGTTTAGCAGACCTTCTCTACAATTGTCATATGCTTGTAATGTAAGTTCCAGAACCACAGAGGTTTTGGAGAAGCTGTGCTGCTTTGCGGGTGTAAGAAAATTATATATTTTTTTGGATATTGGTAGTATCTAGAGTTGAGCGAACACCTGGAAGTTCGGGTTCTGCTGGTCCGTCCGAACCTCGGGACAAAGTCCGGGTCCGGGTCCGGACGGAACCCGAACGATCGCACGGACAACGAACCCCATTGAAATCAATGGGGACCCGAACTTTTAGGCACAAAAATGGCTGTAGGAAAGTCCTGGAAAGCCCCAGAGGGCTGCAAAAGGAAGTAAAATGGGGGTAAGGGTAGGGCAAGCACCCTACAAAAAAATGGGGACAGGGAAATAACTTTAAATATTTTTAAAAAAATAAAAACATAAAAAAAGCAAAAATGGAGGTGAATGTGGATCATCTTCAAACTGTGTCTGAAAAGTATTAATGAACGGTAGAAGCCATATAACTGTTCTAAAATCATCTTCAAACTAGGGCAAGTGCCCTACAAATAAATGGGGATAGGGAAAATAAATTAACTAAAATTAAATAAAAGGGATAGGGGTAAATAAACATCCCGTGAACGGGATCAAACTTCTACTAAAATCTTGTCAAT
>BLSH010482072.1:634048-666414 GCA_018402905.1 Glandirana rugosa | reverse complement strand
GAGTAGTGGGTATGTGTCAGTATGTACGGGTGGGTAGGCAGTGGGTATGTAGGTACGAATGGGTAGGCAGTGGGTATGTAGGTAACGGATGGGTGAGCACGGATGCATGGGTGGGCACGGATGGGTGGGCATGGATGTATGGGTGACGGATGGGTAAGCATGGATGTATGGGTGACGGATGGGTGGGCATGTATGACTGTGTATGGGTGATGAGGGAGTCCCTGCCTGTCACATAGCGGTGCTGTGGGCACTTCAGATCCTGCCCACAGCACCGCTGCATCTCCTCTCTCCCCCCTCTCCCCCCTCCCCTGTCACACTGCACCGATCGGTGCGGAGAGGGGGGAGACAAGCCGGCACTTCCGCCGGCTTGTTTACATGTGATGCTCCGTCATTTGACGGAGAGATCACATGTAAACGGCCGCTCCAAGCGGCCATTTACCGTGATCCGTGATGCGCCGGGTCTCATAGACCCGGCGGTCACGGATGCTCCCAGGTGCGCGCCCCAGGGGGCGCGCGGGAGCGCGATTGTGGGAGGACGTTATATAACGTCCTCCCACAACAATGGGTGCCACTTGCCGACGTGTATCTACGCTACACGGTCGGCAAGTGGTTAAATAAAAATATGTTATAATTACCTGTACTGTCTTTGCAGTGGTTTTACACAGAGCAGCCCGGATCCTCCTCTTCTCAGGGCCCACACGGGCACTCCTGGCTCCTCCCTCCTGCCAGATGTCCCCACAGCAAGCAGCTTGCTGTGGGGGCACCCAAGCAGGTGCACTCCTGAGCCACGGTTCTGTGTGTCCATTCACACATGGAGCTTTAGGATAGGCCCCGCCCCCTTTGTCTCCTGATTGGCTCACTGGCTGTTGACCAAAACCAATCAAGAGTGTGAGTCCCTGGGGTGGCAAGGCTATCATGGACATCAGTGGATCGAAAGGGGGCTCACGTAAGTATTAGGGAGGCTGCTGCACACAGAAGGCATAGAATGCACAAAGGTAAAAAAAACCTTTACAACAACTTTAACCTCTACAGATCTGTGCTATAGCCAAAAGATGGCTACAGCGTGGATCTGAATTTCCGGCTTTGCGCGCTGCGGCCGCTGCATAATGCGTGGACGTACCCATGGGTCGGGCAGACTCAATGTCCGCTGGAGACCCGCGATCGCCTAATAGAGTGGCAGAACAAGGAACCGCCAATGTAAACACGGCGGTCCTCCGTTCTGTGAGGGGGACATAACAGATCTACTGATCCCTGTGATTGGGATCATTGAGATCTGTTATGTCCCTGCCAGCCCAGCCCCATACAGTTGGAACACATACAGGGAACACAGTTAACCCCTTGATTGCCCCATTAGTGTTAACCCCTTAGTGATATTTATACAGTAATCAGTGGATATTTAAATTGCTGATCGCTGTATACATGTCAGTGGTCCCAAAAAAGTGTAAAAAAATGTCCGACATGTTCGCTGCAATGTCACAGTCCTGATTAAAATCGCAGATCGCCGCCATTACTAGTAAAAAAAATAATAATAATAAAAACGCCATAAATTAATTTTCATGGTTTGTAGACGTGATAACTTTTGCGCAAACCAATCAATATACGCAGATTGCGTTTTTTTTTAACAAAGATATGTAGAAGAATATATATATGCCATAACTGATTAATCATTTTTTTACATTTTTTTTGGATATATATTATAGCAAAAAGTAAAAAATATTGTTCTTTTTTCGAAATCGTCACTCTTTGTTTGTTTATAGAGCAAAAAATAAAAACCGCAGAGGTGATCAAATACCACCAAAAGAAAGCTCTATTTGTGGGAAAAAAGGATAAAAAATGTGTTTGGGTACAACGTCGCACGACCGCGCAATTGTAATTCAAAATGCGACAGTGCTGAAAGCTGAAAATTGGTCTGGGCAGGAGGGGGGTTTAAATGCCCAGTAAGCAAGTGGTTAAATAAAAAGTATTGGCTGGAATTGTGGCTCCAGGTCAAATGCTTAATATACCAGTGAAATACATACATTGGAACTATTTATCTGCCAAAAGATTTGTATTTCTCTCAATCCAGTCCTGAGATTTACACAGCTTTACCTCACAGCACAGTCCTGTCTAGCAGATCGGGGACCTTATTTTTCTCTGCGCTTGTTTTATTTTTCATTTACAAGTTCTCTACCAACCCCAACATTGTGATTGGACAGTGAAAGGAGAAGCAGCACACCGATGAGCTTATTTCTCTGTTACTCTACAGTTGATTGGCTCTTAGTGCTGCTTCTCCCTCCCCTCACTGAACAATAGACTGCAAGGGAATAATGCCAACTAAAATTCAGGGACTTACAATGCTTGCATTAAAAATATATATTTAATGATGTATTAATGATTACAGAGTTGAATGAACTTTTCAATATTCATAATAGTGATATAATTCATTAGAAGTAAACAATCATTTCTTTCATTTTTCTTTGTGTAAACTAACTAGCAACAATGACTATCATATGTCTCTAGGTATTACAGACTGTTAACCTCATTTCCACTTTTCTCATTTTTTTTCAGGGAGTATGGTACTTTCCTTTAATGTGACATCCTGAAGATGTTTTTTTTGAGCTGCGCAGCCAAATGTTTACAGTGCAGCTACAAAGAAAGGTATTCAGACCTCCATTAATCACTTGTAATTACAATCTTTAATAATAAAGAAAGCACTGTTGTGGCTGTTTGGCAAGAAATTTTAGGAAGCATAAATTTAATAAGCACCAAGACAGCAGTATTCTAATTTACATTACCAATGGTATTTTTATGACCTAAGTTACTGTCCAAAATTGACACGCTAAAGGCATGGAAACGGGTTCAGTTCAGTGCAATAAGGCCAGCTCTTTTTTTTTTTAATATAGATACATTTTATGAATTATAATTGTCAATAAACAATGAACAAGTACAACAATTTGGCTTCCAATGTGTTCATTTGTGCAATGTTTTACAGACAGTACTGCTAGATAAAGCAGAATTACTCAGATTCTATACAAACTCTGATGATGCCAGAGCAAAAGAAAGTAGGAGGAAAGAGAAGGAAAAGGGATATATAGAGGAAGAAAAAGGGGGAGGGGGGCAGGAAAGAAGGACGGGGAGGCAAAGGGAGGGCAAGGGGAATGTAATGGGTGTTGGGGGGGAAGGGGGGTTCTATTGACCCTGTCCATGGCAGGCAAACTAAAACGTATTAACTAGGAAATTCAGCTTTAATTTTCTGCCACCTATGACCACAAAGCAATGGCAGGACAAGGCTATCCATTGCCCAGGGTGAATATGCCATATTGCACTAAAACCCATTACCCAATGTGCACAACCATTTGGCTTTGGCAGCTGGAATCTCACTCTCAGCTGTCGCCATGCTTTTCTTTGCTCCAGGTCTGCCCCTAGGGTTTCGCATGGAGCCAGAAGTGTGCAGAGACACTGTGTGTTTTTGTCTCAGTCACGGTCTCCTTGCACCAATTGTACATAGTGCTAAACCAGTCAGAAGTAAAACAAAAGGCAGGGGCCCTGGTGTCTTCATTACCAAGGAACAAGGGTCTCTGACTGGTTGCCAGAGTCAACAGCACCAGCCACTTTATAGCAGCTCATGTGTATCAGGCAGGCACTCCTGAGGCCTCCCCTGCCACTATCTTACATCCACATAACACTCCTCACATCCCCCTGGACCCCCATTATTGTCACAGTGGTCCAAACTTACCACTGCTCATCTCCTGACCATGGTGCCCACTAAATGATGACCACTGAGCCCCAGCCTCACCCACTCCTTCACTCCCTGTGTACACAGCCAAAGGACAACATTGCGGCTGGGTGTGCGAGGCTCCAGGGCAGAGAGAAAATAAGTACCATGCGATCCGGTGCGGGCAGGTGCAGGCAAACACGCTGTGTTGGCAATCTGCATTTGGGGTGTTGTTAACTTTCTATTGACACCTGCTGCACATCGCATATGGAGTGCGTTTTGCATGCAGTCTGAATCGCACAGGAACACACAGCGCTTTCCTGTGCGATTCATTTGCAGGCATGGTGTGAGCCGGCCCTTAAGGCAAAAGGTTTAAAGCTTAATTCGTTCTCTGCATTAAGATTAAAAAACCTTCTGTGTGCAACTTCCCCCTTCACATTAGATGTGTGGATGAGGGAATCAGATCATTTTGAATGATGAATGTATAGGCGGCCTAATATATTATAATGCAGTCCCCTTAAATGTCATTATCTTCACTTACTATTTGTTAAAATGGAAAAAAAGAAAACTATAAATAAAAAAACTTGTGCTAAGTCAGTGTTAGTTGAGACAAAATGTAGAAAAATTTTGAACTACTTCAGTTTGGTTTCCTGGCACCACATAACACAAATGTGCAGTAAATTTACCGAAAGTATGTTATCAGCCTATATAAAGCTGGAAAATCTTCACCTTAATATGTGTCTCCTTTGCTCTGAAGCATTAAGTCAACTAAAGTATATCTAAATATAACAAAACAACGGTTCAGCAGTAAAATAAACAGATGTCCAGAGCTTTTCTTTGTTCACTCAGCAGAGCTTTAGCTAAGTGCATTTTGTAGAAAACTGAAAACAGTTTTTAGTTTGCCTTTTTGATGGAATAAGGAACTTCTGTGGATACTGTCAACATAACTCAAGTGCTGCTTTTTGTAAATTGTCTCCTTAAATTATGATCAAATTACAATCCTTTTCACACTGCCATGTCTGCCATGACCTAGATGGACACAAGGATTTGGAACATTTATAATGTGGATACCCATAGCAAAGCACGTAAAAAATGAAAATCAATACCATTCAAAATGTACTTCTGTAGTAATTTACCATCTTTCACATGCACATGTACTTAAACCTTGTAATATATTAACCCAATTTTCTTATTATTATAAATATTAATTTTTGCAGATGCCACTTGGCATTGAGTGGTGTTGCTTAGCATACCCATAATAGGTATTCCCAGGTCTTTTTTCCCTATGGAATTACATTTGAAATGCAGACAGAGATTCCGCTGGCATAACCTAGTGATTACGCTTACAATCATATACATTGCATTTTATCCGCTATTTAACCACCCATTTCTGTAGTGTGTTACTATCCTGCTAATTGTGTCATCAGCAGTGGGGACCACCTTAGTTACTCTGTTCCTTATGCCTAATTACTGATGAAAAAAAAAAGCACTGGACCCAATACCAATCAGCTGAAGCTTTTGGTCTATTTGGAATATGTGCAGCTGATAACCACCCTTTGTGTTTTGTTCTGTAGTCACTTTATTACACACATTTTCCACTAGTCATACAACATCTACTTCTGGACTTGGCTAATGTGAGAAACAGGGTCAAATGATTTAGGAAAATCTTAACTTTATTACTCAAGCAGCATTTCAAACATCCATATTTAAACTTCCTTCTTCATTACAGCTGATTATATTAGACATGATCTTTCATGAACCTATGCCGATTCCGCAATATATTTCTGTTTATTATCCCTTAATACTCAAGTCATTTAAACACCATGTAAGTCAGGCTTACTGGATCTATAGTTTAAGCTATGTACTCTCTTCTGTATGCCAGACTTGTAAAACAATTTTTAGAGCAACTATACTTATTAAGTACATTGAACTATAGCACTGCCCTTACCAGAGCCTTGTTCATATCCTTTACAGAAATTCTTTGCCATGTCTGATCAGTTGTGGTCTATGGAGATGAATGGGGCTGCCTTCTTAAAGAGGAACTGCAGTCCGCTCACATAGTTTGCAATAAAAACATCTTTGCCATTCTGAAGCTTCCCTCCAACCACTTTGCATATTATTTTATATATACTGTGATTCTGTACTTGCCAAATATGCTGCAGAAATCTCCCTCCACTGAGTCTGGCTGCATCCATTTTAATTGTGGTCAGCTGAAGCTGCTGCCTGTTCACTTCCTGGATTTACACAGACACACAGAGGCACGCTCCAGCCCTGCAGCTTTCATTGGCTCTCTTATGACTCATCCCCCCTCCCTTCCTGGCAGAGAGCTGTGCATGATGTCAAACGCCGAAGCATTTTACCAGACAAGAAACACATTTTACCAGACAAGAAACAGGAAGTGGGCTATATAAGATATTTACTGGCAGAAAAAAAAAAGTTTTACTATCCAAAATTAAAACAAAAAGGGCAGAGGATTTAAAAGATGGAAAGTTGAAAAAATAACTGAAGTTCCGCTTTAAGCTGGGAGTTGATGGATCAAGATTCAGCCAGTTCAGCAGGGACTGGCCGAATTACGATCCATCTGTGGCTGCTCCCACTCACCATAATTTTTCTGTTGAATGGGAATGTTGGAAAATGTTCATTCAATCAGTGGCTGCAGCCAATCGGCTGCAGTGCTGTCAGTGTATTCTGAAAGCCGAGGAGTCCCCGCTATAGCAGTGGGCCCACTGGCTGATCAAAAACAATTGACTCATCTATGGGCAGCCTACGAGTCCTCGGTTTCAGAAGATAGCCCTATTTTTTCTGTGGACAGTAGAACAAGGGGCAACGCTATAATATACTTTATTTGAAAAAGGCACATACTCTTAAATAAATTTAGAACTCATGAATAGATGCCATTTAAGCCTAGTACACATCACTAGTATTCTTTTGTTCAACCCAGGAGGTTGAACGAAAACAAACTGACAACTACGGTTGGAGCCTCAGTACTAACAGTCTTATGTTAGTGCAACAATCTCCCCTGCTGAGCTATTGTGTTCTGACAGGGAGACGGCCCACCGCCAGAACGCTATGATCAGTGCTCTCAGCTGTTGGCTGAGAGTGCTGATCAGGGAACCGGTCGGCTGCTCATTTTCCAGCATCTTGGCCGGCTTCTGTTGGACCGGTTGCCATACATACAAGCCAAATGTTGGCCGTTTTTTATAGAACCAGCCAATGTGGCCCAACATTCGGCCTGTGTGTACTAGGCTTTAGGCTAGGTGCTCAACTAGCTCTTATTTTGTGTTATACAAATATTGTTGTACAGCACTGATCACATCACTAAAGCTAGGGTCTGGCACTGAAAAGTCTTTTGTGATCACATGAAAGATATACATACATGTCTCAACTGCTTTGTTGTCTGCTGTTATCTTTCTTAATTTATCTTTTAGAGGGCCTATATAATGAGATGTTTCCTTATGCTTACCCACTTAAAGTTGGACCTTGCATCAAAACAAAAGACTACTGAGCCCCCCCATCCCCAAAGGTTTAGCAGCTTCTGGCTGCTTCCTGTAGATGTCCGTGATGCCACTGTGTCTCCTGGAAAAACTGAGCACTTCAGATCCTGTAAAAATGCACTCCTGCACTGTGCTGTCATATTTTTGCTACCATATTGTATTTATTAGTACCACTGGTAATCTTCATCACCATTTTATTCTCCCTGTTAACAAATCCTCTGAGGCACCACTGCGGAAAAAACACAAACAGAAAAAGGTGCCTCTTTTGCAATGCAATATTCACCCACTGCCTAACCAAAACAAAATCATTACAAGCTAGTGGAGGGAAGGGGTTGTATTCATCCTTAAGCTGGCCATAGACTAATTGAAATTCAGCCAGTTTAGTAGGAATCAGATGAATTTCAATCCATCTATGGGCAGGCTGGTTGTACTGAAGTCGATCTATTGATTGACTTCAGTACAACTAGCCTATGGAGTTTTTTTCTTACGATTACTGCCCCCAGCTATAGCCGGCAGCAATAATCATTGTATTTTGACTGCGGGGAAACCTCCCCCTTTCAGGTTCCCTTAATCAACACTGACTGTGTTTTTTTCTTCAACCCGAAGTTGAAGGAAAGAAAACTGCATAAAGAATGACCAACTTTAGACTTAGTCAACTGTGCATAATGTATGGTATGAATAGACAATAAACAGCAGAACAGCAGGAGGCTAAACTACCTACAATGTTAACGGCTTGCTGACCAGACGGCGTCGTTACATGGCGGCAGGTCGGCTCTCCTGGAACAAGGAAGAGAAATTCTTCAGACAGCCGCACTCCAAAGATTGCCGTTTAATAGTAGAAAATGTCAACCATACATGGGTACAGTCAGGTCACAACAGGGGCAGACCCCAGGTACAGGAGCTGATGCGTTTTACGTCCAAATATGACGCTTACTCATAGCTAACAATAGTGTGATCACATCGCTGCTTAAATATAAACTAAAAAGCCCTCTCAAAGAAAAGGACCAGGTGAAAACTATCCGCCCTTAATCAGAGCTTAAGTGGATTGACAAGGCATCTAAGCAGCAGATGTGGTCTACACGAAAAATGTCTACATCATGGTATGCCTAAAAAACACATATATACATCATTATACAAAAACTTTTCAAACATGATATGTACATCCTGCACGAATCTCCGTAGCTGTACGGCAGCTCGCGCAGGCACAGTTGTGGGTGGGAGCGCGTCGCCAGCAGTACGCGCTCACTGCACACTGTGTGAGCATGCCCACGGGTCGGGCGGACTCCATGTCCGCCGGTGACCCGCAATTTCCTTCTACAGAGGCAGAACGGGGATCTTTGTAAACAAGGCAGATCCCCGTTCTGTCAGGGGACATGACACTGATCTACTTTTTCCAGTGATCGGGAACAGTTAGATCTGTCATGTCCCTGCCAGCCCAGCCCCCATACAGTTAGAACACGCTGAGGGAACACAGTTAACCCCTTGATCGCCTGCAATGTCGCAGGCCTGATAAAAAAAATCGTAGATCGCTGTCATTACTAGTAAAATACAATTAAATAAATAAAAGTGCCATAAATCTATTCCCAGAGTTTGTAGACGCAATAACTTTTGTGCAACCCAATCAATATATGCCTATTGTGATTTTTTTTTTTACCAAAAATATGTAGAAGAATACATATCGGCCTAAACTGATGAATACATTTGTTTTTTTATATATTTTTTTTGGATATGTATTATTGCAAAAAGTAAAAAAAAATGTTTTTATTTCAAAATTGGCGCTCTTTGTTTATCCCCTTCCACACCACGCCCAGTATATTTACTGCGGCAGTGTGGATGTGTCCCGCAAATTGCTGTAAATAGACGGCGATTTGCGGGACGGCAGCTAGGGGGCGCGCGCACACATCTGCCGTACTCCGGAGAAGTGTGCCCGTGGCTTGGGCGGATCCGATGTCCGCCGGCGAGCAACGATGAGCTGCCAGAGCCAGAGTGGGGAACCGCTGATGTAAACACGCCGGTTCCCCACTCTGTCAGTGGGGACATAAGAGATCTACTGATCCCTGTCTCTGGGATCAGTTAAATCGCTTATGCCCATAACAGTCCAGACCCCTCACAGTTAGAACACATGCAAAGAACACAGTTGACGCCTAGATCTCCCCCTGCGGGTTAACCCCTTCACTGCCAATGACATTTATACAGTAATCAGTGGACATTTACATTTCTGATCCCTGTATAAATGTCAATGGTCCCAAAAAAGTGTCAAAATGGTCCGACATGTCCGCTGCAATATCGCAGTACCGCTAAAAATCGCAGATCGCTGCCATTACTAGTAAAAAATAAAAACTCCAGAAATTAATTCTCATCATTCGTAAACGCGGCAACTTTTGTGAAAACCAATCAATAAACGCAGATTGCGATCTTTTAAATCAAAAATATGAGGAAGAATATAAATCGGCCAAAACCGATGAAAAAAAATGTTTTTTTTATATTTTTTTTGGATTTGTATTTAGCAAAAAGTAAGAAAAACTGTTTTCTTTGCAAAATTGTCGCTCTTTTTTTGTTTATAGCAGCGATCAGAAATGACGCAGGGGTGATCAAATACCACCAAAAGAAAGCTCTATTTGTGGGGAAAAAAGGACGCAAATGTTGTTTGGGTACAACATTGCACGACTGCGCAATTGTCAGTTAAAGCGATTCAGTGTCGGATCACAAAAAGTGCTCTGGTCCTAAAGGGGGAAATCCTTCCAGGGCTGAAGTGGTTTTAGAGCAAAAAATAAAAAATGCAGAGGTGATAAAATACCACCAAAAGAAAGCTCTATTTGTGGGGGAAAAAAAAACATCAATTTTGTTTGGGTACAATGTTGCGTGACCGTGCAATTGTTAGTTAAACGATGAAGTGCTATATCGCAAAAAAGGCTTTGGTCAGGAAGTGGTTGAAGCTGTTTAGAGCATAGCCGTAAATCACTGCAGAAAATTTGGAGTCTACCACTAGCCTGGTAGTGGTAAATATGAATTTTAGATTACAAAAATTTCCTGAAAAAGAAAAAAAAGATCCAGGCTTATAAAAAGTGTAAAACTAATCTAAATCTAAAATAGTGAATTAGCAGCTCCATAACAAAAAAAGGAAGATCCTACTCAAATACTGGACTGTGCGTAAATTTAGTAATACTTGCAGATTTAATCTAAACTAAGGAAGGTCTTCATGCACAACTTCTGGCTAAAACCCGAAGCAAATAAAAATGTCAAGCTTCATAAACACAAAATCAGAAGGATGAACCATGTAAACATCCACTGGACCATGCTAGCAGTTGAAAACCTCCCATAAGACTCAAGAAGGAACAGTTACACTCACATTTCATGGCTGTGATTGTAAATATTTTTTTTGGTTACACTGGAGAATACTGGTGGATAAACTGGCAGATTATACAGTCTATCTGTACGATGGAGTTGCTGTCTCCACTGAGTAAACTTTCCAACATGTGTATATGATATGAAAAGCTTGTAGGTCATGAGAATACATGCAGGGAGGTTTATGAAGACAACCATTCTAATGTCTTTAAGATTAAAACCACACCTTACTTTAGCTTCTTTATTGATTGGTATTACTTTATTATTCTCTGCGGCAGTTTATTTATTTTTCTAGTTACACAGATTCAGGTTCAGTAAAATGCACAGGCAATTGTAATTCCCGCTGAGTTTGGACCTTTGCATACAGCATCTGTAGGTTTTTTTTCAGCTTCACTAATTTCCTCATATATCAGAAAGTGAACTTTTGCCATCCTCCCACTGAGCATTTTGATCACCTAGCTAGAACTATGTCACACAAAGATATTTCTATGGAAAGCTTATGTTTGGAAATGTTATCCACAGCAACGCGCAGCTGCCTAGGCTTCAGTTTTCTCTTTCTTTCACCAAAAACTTAAGGACAACGTTTATCTCCTAGTATTCTAAGAGTCTTGATCCAATAAATTAGTGGAACAATTAAAAGAAACTTGTTCTGGGAGAAATATGTAGGGTGCCACTTTTGGTCGCCTTAAAAAAAGAAAACAATTGTATAACTATACATAACATTCTTATTTCCACGTATTCTGAAATTCCTGAACCAATAAATTAAGTGGAATAATTAAACACAACCTGTTCTGGGAAAAATATGCACTTCTGATATTCGTCAACACTTCAACACTTTCTGAGTTAAGCAGATCATACACTGAGCAAATTTCATTTGATTCCTGGTTATATGAAATTCACTATGTGGGTGACCATGTCTGCAGAACACCACGGTTAGGAAAGCCCCTAACCAGCAAGAAGGTCCAAATCTCCCAAGGGGAGGAAAAGGGATAACCCAGCAGCATGTATGGTATATGCAAAGTTCAATTAATTATAGAAAAACAGACAGTACAATGACAGTAGGTAACACATGACCGACAACGTTGTCTAAAAAGGACACCCCGGGGTAACATCGATTGATTTAGCGCGGTTACACTGCCCACCATACAGATTATAGGTGGACTATTGTCAAGCTACACCTGCCCACCACAACTAAGGAACTAACATGTGACTACCATCATGGGCTACCACGCATTATCCCAATCTGTTTGGCTATAATCGGTCTCAACACTCTGGGCCATTCGTATGAATTGCTGCCTATGCGGTTAGAGTGTTCACTGTATTGGGAGCAGGTCATTGGTGCCAAACTATTAACCCTTGTAGTGTATGAACTCCCAGAGGTTCCTCACACAACTGGCCATACTTCATTGAGTGGCAGTGGGTTTAGACGATTCCCTCGGATATATGCACAAATTCGGGTTATTCATATGCTTCATTACTCTATGGGTCCAGCATGTATGTTACCCCGGGGTGTCCTTTTTAGACAACGTTGTCGGTCATGTGTTACCCACTGTCATTGTACTAATGTCTGTTTTTCTATAATGAATTGAACTTTGCATATACCATACATGCTGCTGGGTTATCCCTTTCCCTCCCCTTGGGAGATTTGGACCTTCTTGCTGGTTAGGGGCTTTCCTAACCGTGGTGTTCTCTAGATGTGTTTTTTGGTCCTATAGGTGAACCCCATCCTATACTGGGTGTGACAGCCGTTAATGGTTTGATCTCAACCTGTCCACAGGTTTGGAGATCCGCGTCCAACACTTCCCTCTCCCCCAAAAAATACCAAGGGGCCTGTTGGAAAATCGCTGGCTGAACAATGCCTGCATCCTGCTGTGACCATTACGACGGTTAAGCGTGGATTGCGGAACCAGTTAGATTTGTTCAGCTTATATGCTGAAGAAGAAAGCATTACCAATGTATGGTCGGCTTTATAGAAAAGAATACAGTAATTGAAATCAGTGTAAATTCTTTAAAGGATTAGTACACTTACCAAACTCCCCATTCCACCCTCCAAGACACGCACACATTCTGAGCAAATTTGTAATAACTTATACTACTGTTGTTGAAATGGAAAAAGTTTGGCCAAAGAGTAAGGATCTCAAAAAAAGCCCATATGAGGGAAGGACTGTATATTACGAGTTTTAATAATACTTAGTACATTTCACTTGCCTTTAGCCAGGGGCCCAGCTGTAACCACAAAAGCCTTGTCCATCTATTGTGCTGGTAACGGCTGTCCTTGCCTTCCAGATGCATAACTAAAGAAGCCACTAGCCCGAATGTTATTAATACAGCCTTGAAAGCAGTTTTCCTCTTTACCTTCATTCTGACTGGTAATCAAGCTCTTAATGACAAGAGATTGGGAGATGCCTCATTAGCCCACCACTTTGCTTGGCTCTGCATTAAAGAGTGCTTTACATGGAATGGGTTTGTTTTCAAGAAACACAACACAAAAAAGATTGTGTAATGCAGACATTACTTTCCAGTTTGCATTTCTGAAAAGAATATAAGGGTCTTTAATGATCACTTATCTATTGATCTTTTTTTTTTTTACTGATGACCATTGGTTTGTTTATCTGATTAAAACACAAAATAATTCTTGTGGGGAGAAAAAATATAGATAATATACTTACCTTTCCTCAGCTTCCTAGTGCAATGTTTAGGCTAGGGAGATGTCATCCTCCTTCCAAACAGAAGATAAAATGTGTTTTTAGGAATGGCGCTGTCTCATTAATCAATAATTCAATGTATTCATGGGTGTGCCTGTTGATTTATAAAGTGCAAGTGTGCAGTATTGTGCAATGTCCATTTTGGATTTCAATAATAGACTACTTATTGGTAGCCTCAGGCCTTTTAGGCGTGGCCTAACTAACGTGATTGCATCATTCCTTTGGTGAGCTGTTACAGCAGGAGGAGCGCACAGTGGTTAGCAGGAAGGGATCCATACCTTTCTCAAGCAGGCAGAGCCTGCAAACCCCGTACTGTTAGCGCAATACTTTTATTTATTTTTTATTTTTATGTTACCTTTGTTGCTGATTTTTTTTGAATAAAATACCCATGGTTAAACGTACTACGCTATCGGAGGACCTTTTTTCTTGATTTTTTCTGGAAAAACACTGGTGGAACGCGGGATGGCGCTATAGTGGATCCTGGATAAAAGACAAGCGTGATCAGCTGAAGGATACTTGGAACCAAGGAGAAAGACCCCATTTTACCACAGGCGGGATACCCCTGCAGGGGTGTGGAATCTTTGGTAAGTGCGGGCACAGGAGGGGAGCACAAGTCACCTCCATTTAGTGGATACGGCATCTGGCACACAAGTCACCTTTTCCATGAATGTTTTTATACCATCATCAGTTGGAGTATAACATTGGGCCTGGATTTTCTACAATTCATTAATTTTATCAGATATTTTTGGAGTTTTATTATTTACTGACTTTTACGGGTTGTTCACGGACTTTTTACGGACTACACTTTTGCACATTTCTTTTACATTTTTTTTCACATATTGGTTTTTATCACTCACTCATTTCCACTTGGGCAAAACCCCTAGAGGTTTTAAGGTACACATTTATTTGGACATTTGATTTTTTGATTTCTTGATTTTTGACTTACGGACTTTTTATGGACATTGCACATTACTGCACACTTGCACTTTATAAATCAACAGGCACACCCATGAATATTTTTGGAATGTAATACTGCGCTAAGCCTGAGTGTAGGTATAGAAAAGCTGCCAAACAATGACCAAACTAGTCGTGATAAATGTAAAAGATAAGGGTTGGCGCTAATCAGAAACGTAGGTGATAAATGATATAAAAATCACAGAAAAAAATAAATCCTGGTTATGTGGTACAGTAAATTACTACACATACTGGAAGCACCTATATTGATATAGAGAACCAGCTTACATAAGCAGACGAATATTATTAAACAATAAGTAGTCTATTATTGAAATCCAAAATGCAGTGTAGTAGTGCTTCAGAATTGCTGCGTTCATCTTTATTTTATGTTTCTACAAGCTTGTGGACTTTTTACTATAATAAATTATTCCTCTTGGCTGAGGTACTGTTTTACACTATGGAGAGCCCGCTCTTCTTTCTCTCTTTTTAACCATTCGATGAGCCCAAGACACTGAGTACCCCCTGAGAGACCTCAAGTGTAACCAGATCACGCTATTAGAGAAGTGACGGATGAAGGACCACCGTTTCCCGTGGAGATGACATCTAACCGGAGTGTGTGACGCGCTGGTGCTGAACCCCTGGACGACCCGGGACCATACAAGAGCGTACCATATATGTGGGCCTACATATATCTGGAATCTGGTAAGCCTTTGATTCACTAGGGCGGGAACCCGGATTCACCATATTATTGATCTGTCATTTCCCTGCATATGAAGAATTTTTCCAATTATTGACTGCGGAACTTTTCATTATAGACTTTCATAGCTCTGCGCATTTGATTGGGTGCAGGTTTCAGGACTATATACAGAAGCACTACTACACTGCATTTTGGATTTCAATAATAGACTACTTATTGTTTAATAATATTTGTCTGCTTATGTAAGCTGGTTCTCTATATCAATATAGGTGCTTCCAGTATGTGTAGTAATTTACTGTACCACATAACCAGGATTTATTTTTTTCTGTGATTTTTATATCATTTATCACCTACGTTTCTGATTAGCGCCAACCCTTATCTTTTACACCCATGAATACATTGAATTATTGATTAATGAGACAGCGCCATTCCTAAAAACAAATTTTATCTTTAGCACTACTTACCTTGCTTAGCAGGGAAAGGTTTGGAGGGCAGCAGTCTCAAAGTTCACTATCTTGTCTGTATAAGTTATATATCCCAGCGCAGGAAATCCCCTTTAGTCACTCCTTCCAAACAGACCTCTGAATATGTTGAGTAGCCCAAATCTCTACTGTACTGTACTGCACCATCGTATGATGCAAGATTTGGACTACTTTGGCCATTTTCTACACCACAGAATTCAGGAGAAGTGGACTATATTAAACTATTTTTCCTCCAACGTGAAAATACTACCAACAATAATCACAATGTAGCCAGTATTTTCCCAGCGTACAGTACTAGGCAAGCAGCAGTAAAAATTCATGACAATATCAAATAAATACATACTCAAACAACTGCTAATTGTCAAGCAAACAGTACAGTACTACTAGCAAAAAAAATCTAGTATTAATATATATTGAAACCCTGCCATAAGAAGACCCTGTCACCAGAGTATTCATTTAAAAAAAGTCTCCTCAAAAAGTTATTTGTAAATTTAAATAATTTTAGGCATGTTATTTACCCATGTGTAGACATCTAAAAGCTTTGAGAATTTAGCTGGGTGCTGCCATCTTAGGTGTGATGTCAGCAGCCTAAGAACTTTCATTTAAGGGACACTGTACAGTATTTCCCTTCGATCCTCCGCCAGCAGCTATATAAATTTTATGCCAGCACAGAGAGCAATTAGACACTACCAGAGGGGGAGAGGGCTATAACGTGCAAAGAGGGAAGGGGCTGTATTAGGGCACATATATGGAAAAATTACTTTTAGCTACCATCTGGAAGAAAGGGATCTTCCTATATTTTAATGCTAATGTGTCCATTAGGAAGAAGGCTATGTAGGGAAGCCCAGCAAAAGCCAGCATAAAGGGCTTCAATTAAAAAAAAATGGTACTGCAGCCAATCCCAAAGCCCATTCGCAACTGAAAATGGCCCAACCAGAATCAGACCCATTGGGAAATTTTCTGCGTTTTTTCCAAAAGCCAGCCTGCAATCAAATGTGTTGCACCCAGTGTCAGACCCTTATTAATCTGGCACATCATCCACAGTTAGGATTCCCGAGTTGACCCCTTAAAGGGCTCAATGAGCCAGCAATACAAACCCGGGCTCCCATAGAGGGAAAACATTGATTTACCACAGTGTGATACTTTGCAGTTCCCACTTATTAGGTTGTTAAGGACCCCAGACAGGATCCAAGATACATGTCCCATCCAAACAGCCTTCACCCTCCATGGCCTCTAGGGCTATGACAAATATCAGCCAATCCGGAAAGCCACAAAATTAGCCCCAGTGTCCTTACAGCAACTGAAGAATCCTGCTAGTTGAAAAAGATCTTGATTAAAAAAAATGAAAATATGGTCTACTGCGTTTATGGGGCATTCCCCTGCTGATCACTGTCACTTGAATAAATCCACCTCCACTCAATATGCTTGGGGTAGTCACTCAGAGGGAAGGACAAAGAAAGATCTCATTGCATAAAACCACATATTAAATTTTTCTTTATAAAATAAGGTAGAGATACACTCATGTGTAAAAGTGCCTTTTCTACCTGGCACCTGGTGTAAACAGCATTTGTAAGCAGTGGGTATCAGCTGGTGTCCGTTCCACTATCGGAAGTCACATTTGGTTTGTATTGCGATACAGCACATATCATTATTGCAGCTGATACAAATTAATGAATTTATTTTCACATTAAACTAAGGCGCAGGGTTATTTATATATATTTAATCTTGTGTACTTTGATTGGGTTTTCTTTGGATGTCTGTAGTATGCACATCCTGTAATGAGTTGACAATTATTTCCCAATTGTGCTCCTGCACTGTCAGCTTATCATATGCAGACCTGTCGAATACTACAACCAACCTGTTAATAACTTGCATGTTTATGGGTCACCATTATCACAATAATTAAACTGGTCCACAGAAATCCTGCACAGCTGACTTGCTCCATTTCTGGAGCAAGGACATGTAAACAGGAAGCGGTTGAAAAAGGATGGTGGGGATCAACAGCACTTAAATGCAAAGAAGCATATAAAAAAGTGAACACTGTATTTTATGAAAAAGAAACAAGACAATTTTTTATCACATGTAAGTGTGTTAACAAGCTTAATATTGTTCAGCTAGGGTTTAGATCTATTTTAGAATATAATGGCTTGTTTGAAAACATTTACAGTGTCTTCAAAAAGTATTCATACCCCTTAAAATGTTCCATATTTGGTCATGTTACATCCAAAAACATAATTGGGTTTTATGTGATAGACCAAAACATAGTGGTGCATAATTGTGGAGTAGAAGGAAAATGATAAATAGTTTTCCAAATTTTTTACAAATAAATATCTGAAAAGTGTGGTGTGCATTTGTATTCAGCACCCTTTACTCTGATACCCCTAACTAAAATCTAGTGGAAACAATTGCCTTCAGAAGTTGCCTAATTAGTAAATAGCGTCCACCTGTGTGTAATTTAATTTCAGTATGAATACAGCTGTTCTGTGAAGCACTCAGAGGTTTGTTAGAGAACAAACAGCATCACGAAGGCTAAGGAACACACCAGACAGGTCAGGGATAAAGTTGTGGAGAAGTTTAAAGCAGGGCTAGGTTATAACAAAATATCCCAAGCTTTGAACATCTCACAGAGCACTGTTCAATCCATCATCTGAAAATGGAAAGAGTATGGCACAACTGCAATCCTACCATGACATGGCCATCCACCTAAACTGACAGGGCGGACAAGGAGATCATTAATCAGAGAAGCAGCCAAGAGGCCCATGGTAACTCTGGAGGAGCTGCAGAGATCCACAGCTCAGGTGGGAGAATCTGTCCACAGGACAACTATGAGCACTCCACAAATCTGGCCTTTATGGATGAGAGGCAAGAAGAAAGCCATTGTTGAAAGAAAGCCATAAAAAGTCCAGTTTGCAGTTTGCGAAAAGCCATGTAGGGGGACACAGCAAACATTTGGAAGAAGGTGCTTTGGTCACATGAGACCAAAATGTAATTTTTTGGTTTAAAAGCAAAACGCTATGTGTGGCGGAAAACTAACACTGCCCATCACCCTGAACACACCATCCCCACCGTAAACCATGGTGGTGGCAGCATCATGCTGTGGAGATGCTTTTCTTCAGTAGGGACAGGGAAGCTGGTCAGAGTTGATGGGAAGATGGATGGAGCCAAACACAGGGAAAACCTGTCAGAGTCTGCAAAAGACTTGAGACAGCTGGGGCGGAGGTTCACGTTCCAGCAGGACAACGACCCTAAACATACAGCCAGAACTACAATGGAATGGTTTAAATCAAAGCATATTCATGTGCTAGAATTGCTCAGCCAAAGTCCAGACCTAAATCCAATTGAGAATCTGTGACAAGACTTGAAAATTGCTGTTCATAGACACTCTCCATCCAATCTGACAGAGTTTGAGCTATTTTGCAAAGAAGAATGGGCAAAAATGTCACTCTCTCTAGATGTGCAAAGCTGGTAGAGACATCCCCAAAAAGTCTTGCAGCTGTAATTGCAGGGAAAGGCGGTTCTACAAAGTATTGACTCAGGGGGGCTGAATACAAATGCACGCCACACTTTTCACATATTTATTTGTGAAAAGTTTTGAATACCATTTACCTTTTCTTACACTTGACAATCATGTGCCACTTTGTTTTTATCACATAAATATCACACTTTTCACATATTTATTTGTAAAAAAAAAATTAAAACCATTAATCAGTTGCCTTTCATTTCACAATTATGTGCCACTTTGTGTTGGTGTATCCCATAAAATCTCAATAAAATACATTTACGTTTTTGGTTGTAACCTGATTTCATGGGGTTTGAATACTGTTTGAAGGTACTGTACAGTGTACATAATTAAGAAGAAGTGGTAACAAATATCATGTCCAGGACTCTTTGAGATATGGTGATCTATACTAAAAACCCTGTATACATTAGCTATTGTGGAGGGTTATATGTAATAGAATGTTGGAAAACACTCCAATACAACCTCAACATCAACTTACCAATTCTTGACCATCCTGTAAAAGTGGCAGAAATGTAGCTTCCAAAATGGTGATCTGGTCTTTACTAAGTTTCTGCCACAATCCTATTAGCATAATTATCAGCTGTGTTGCACTTTTCAGCTTTGTGAAAGCCCGGAACAGACTGTTCTGCAGTTCTTCAGCCGCATCTGCTATACCAATAACCTGTAAGATATACATAAAGATACATCCAGTTTAATAATGCATTTTGAGATATACAAACTATTCAGCTCATTTTGCTTACTGTTTTTGGTCTATTTTATTTTAACATTGCATTGCATGCAAATAGGATGTTCTGTGTGTATTATAAATATCAGTGTATTATAAATATAATATGAGTATATGTTACACAGAGATTTATATAATAATATAAAGTATTTTCAGGTGAAAGGTTACTTTGGAGGAAATGGCTCAGTTTAACATTATTGGAATCCTGCATCACCACTGTTGTCACATATATCTAATATACGATTGGTAAATCAGAGATACCATAAGTATCTATCAAATTACCTGGTCTTAGCATCAGATACTAGGATACTGCTTGCAGGCTAATCTGACTCTGTAATAGACTCCACAGATTCTGGTAAGAGTCCATTCAGTTACTGGAGATGGTCCTGACACTTTCCATTACACAATGGGGTACGCATCTTCTGATTGTGACTGCTGTTCTCATTCTACATATTCAAAGTGGACTTACACTACTTTTGTCACTTAATTTTTTAGCACTTTATTGGTGGGTTTTTTATCATGTTATTAGTGTGGCTAAATTGTGTTTATTTTATTGATTGCACAGTGTATGTGACTTTTTTTGCACCTGCCAGCGCGGTTTCTGTAACAAATAATTATTATACTCACTGTGAAATCTAGGGGGTTAATCCATTGTGTAAAAAGGCTGTTTGATCCTGTCCTCCTTCTACAGTCCCCAAACCATCTCCAGATAAAATAATGTTTTTTTTTTTTCTTGGAAGGGTGCATGTGGTCAATACAGGGCCAATCAGCGCTGTCTAGACAAGGGTCCTGCAGCCTCATAAGACAATCAGAGGAGAATGAAAACTCCTCCTACAAACTTTAACCAGACACTGATAGAAGTTACTATATACTGCTGATGAGAAAAGCTTTTTAGCAGTTTATATTTAGTAAAACTATTGCATTTCCATGTTCTGTGTATAGTGAGAGACCAGATTTATTGAATACAGGGTCCTGGGTTTAGTAACACTTTAAAACTAGCAAGACACAAAATAGCTCTACGTTTTCCAGCAACCCAGTCTGTTTTATACAGTAGGTGGCTGAGTGTGAAGAAATGAAGTGTGTCATAACTATATGTATAACTATGTCATGTGGTCGTGTGACATAAACGAAATGTTGGGCTATGAAAGAATTTGATTGCATAATTATAAGAACAATGGCTCAAAGGAATGATGTGTGCGCAAACGATAATTGGATAAATGCTGCAAGATGATATTGACATGGCATAAACCTGTTGTAAATACATAAACAGGTTCAAGATATACCTTGCTAACTAAGTAAGTCTGTAAGAAAATATATAATGAATTACACACCATGCCTCTTTTAGTTTCTACAGTATTTAAAGCATAAATGCCCATTATCACCTTCAATCAAAGACCAGTAACAAGCCGATTATTAGGTGTTTTTCTAGTTAGGAGTTGTAAAAATATTATCAGAAGCAGGAAATTACCCTGTCATTCTTATGAAAAAAAAAAAATCAAGGAGCTGCACCCTAATAGAGCACCTAATAGAACATATAGCCCTGGTTCACACCAGTGTGGCTTTGTAATCGCACCACTTCAGCATGATTTCAAAGCTGCAGCTCAGTGTGATTTGGATCTCTGATTTTATTGTGGCTTGTGACTTTATTTAACAGAAGTCAATGCAAGTAGCAATGAAATCGCAAAAACATAGTGCAGTAACCTTTTTCAAAGTTGGGTCGCAACAATTTGAACGGTTCCATTGTCAGCAATGGGGGGTGCGACTTGTCATGCAATTTTGAACTGTCAAATCACATGATAAATTGCACTGGGGTGAACCAAGGCTAATACTTACCACATTAATAGGTACTCGAATATCTTCTTCTCTCCCTTACAGAGCTAGGAGTACTGCTGCTATTTGACACTTTCATGGGCCACTGGGTTACTACACAATTCAGGGACCAGCGACAGAAACCATGAAGACCAGTGGGGGATATGCTACCGGACACACCAGGAAGTGTTGAGTAATGTTGCAGGTAGCTTTGCAACGAATCAAAGAATGGACTAATAGCCAGGCGTACTGGTAAAGCCAGCCATATATGGATTGAAATTCGGCTGGTTCAATGGGGACCAGCCGAATTTTGATCCATGTGTATGGGCAGGCTGGTTGTACACAAATCGATTTATTGATTGACATACACAACCAGCCTGTTGGAAAATTCTTTTGATCAGAACCACGGGCTATAGCTGGCGATGCTGATGAGTGTATTCTGATGGCAGGGAAATTTCCCCACTGTCAGAATACAATAGCACAGCAGAGAGGAATCCTCTATCCACCTCAAATGTGTGGATGGGGGAATTGAGTCATTTTCTTCCGTTCATCTAGTGGGTTAAGAATTCATCCTCCTCTATTGCAAGGGGAAACTTCCTGAATTATTTTACAGAAGTGATGGGGTTGATTTATAAGCAACAGCCCATGATGTGCTGGTCTCAACTTCCCGATCTGACTGTGGTCACATTTTTGTAAATATTTTATTATATCTTTTCATGTGACAACACTGAAGAAATAACACTTTGCTACAATGTAAAGTAGTGAGTGTACAGCTTGTATAATAATGTAAATTTGCTGTCCCCTCAAAATAACTCAACACACAGCCATTAATGTCTAAACCGCTGGCAACAAAAGTGAGTACACCCTAAAAGAAAATGTCTAAATTGGGCCCAATTAGCCATGTGAGTTAGGTCTTAGGTGTGAATGGGGAGCAGGTGTGTTAAATTTGGTGTTATCGCTCTCACTGATTCTGGTCACTGGAAGTTCAACATGGCACCTCATGGCAAAGAACTCTCTGAGGATTTGAAAAAAAATGTTCTAAATAAAGATGGCCTAGGCTATAAGAAGATTGCCAAGACCCTGAAACTGAGCTGCAGCTTGGTGGCCAAGACCATACAGCGGTTTAACAGGACAGGTTCCATTCAGAACAGGCCTTGCCATAGTCGACCAAAGAAGCTGAAAGCACGTGCTCAGCGTCATAACCAGAGGTTGTCTTTGGGGAATAGACATATGAGTGCTGCCAACATTGCTGCAGAGGTTGAAGGGGTAGGGGGTCAGCCTGTCAATGCTCAGACCATATGCCACACACTGCATCAACTTGGTCTGCATGGCTGTCGTTCCAGAAGGAAGGCTCTTCAAATGGTTTGCTGAAGACAAGCAGATGAAGGACATGGATTACTGGAACCACGTCCTTTGGTCTGATGAGACCAAGATAAGCTTATTTGGTTCAGATGGTGTCAAGCCTGTATGGCGGTAACCAGGTGAGGAGTACAAAGACAAGTGTGTCTTGCCTATAGTCAAGTATGGTGGTGGGAGTGTCATGGTCTGGGGCTGCATGAGTGCTGCTGCCACTGGGTAGCTACAGTTCATTGAGGGAACCATGAGTGTCAACATCTACTGTGACACACTGAAGCAGAGCATGATCCCTTCCCTTCAGAGACTGGGCTACAGGGCAATATTCTAACATGATAACGACCCCAAACACACCTCCAAGATGACCACTGCCTTGCTAAAGAAGCTGAGGGTAAAGATGCTGGACTGCTCAAGCATGTCTCCAGACCTAAACCCTATTGAGCATCTGTGGGCATCCTCAAATGGAAGGTGGAGGAGCTCAAGATCTCTAACATCCACCATCTCCGTGATGGCATCTTGGAGGAGTGGAAGAGGACTCCAGTGGCAACCTGTGAAGCTCTGGTGAACTCCATGCCCAAGAGGGTTAAGGCATTGAAGGAAAATAATGTTGGCCGCACAAATTATTGACACTTTGGGCCCAATTTCGACATTTTTACTTAGGGGTGTACTCACTTTTGCTGCCAGCAGTTTAAACATTAATGGCTGTATGTTGAGTTATTTTGAGGGGACAGCAAATTTACACTGTTATACAAGCTGTACACTTACTACTTTACATTGTAGCAAAGTGTCATTTCTTTAGTGTTGTGACATGAAAAGATAGAATAAAATATTTACAAAAATGTGAGGGGTGTACTCACTTTTATGAGATACTGTATATAATAGTACTACATAAATAGGTGCAGTAAAAACAAAAAAAACTATATTGTGACCTTTGCAAGATACTGTATATAAGTAAATTTGTCCTTCAAGTCTTTGAACTATTTAGCAATGCTATCATACCTCTATACCATGTTGCTATGATGTCTGCAGATCCCCTGATATACTGGGTTTAGTTGTGGCTTTGTATTATGTAAATCTCTGTATATCCTGTATACCGACTCTGTCCCTTCCACAGCCCTTCCTGCAGCAGCTAAAGTCTGCAACACTCCCGTTTGTAGTCTTTTAGACTCAGCAAATGATGCAACTTCCTTCACAGCTCTGATGGTGGGTGGGATTGAACACATTCTAATTAGCATTCTATCCCGCCCAGCCACACCTACAGGAAGAGTCCAAACCTCCCAAGTCCCAAGGAAACCCCTTCATATACACACATACACAGCCTGTTTTGGAAGCTAGCTGTGCTGCTGCTGGGCAGGATTGAATAGATCACAATTGGAATTCAATCCTGCCCCGTTAAATATGCCGACCAGTGTGAACAGAGAGTCCCACCCCTCAGATCCCGCCATCCCAGGGCCCTGCTCACTGTGAAGTGATTCATTTACATATGAAGGAAACACCTTCACAATAACCTCCCATAGCCTTTCCTCTATAGTTTAACAGTAAGCCATTATTCTTTGGCATGCTGCAAGATAAAAATGACAAGGAAGGAGGTATGACACTTTTATACCTTTCACCATCCACATGAAGGCCCAGAAACACCCACAGTACCCTAGAGTCCACCCACATCGACTCCCAGAACTGGTGAAAGTGACTCCCATAGCCTGCCCTGAAACTACAGAGGCTCAAAGGATCATGGAAGATATACTATCAGGACTGGAAAAGTAAGGAAACAGGACATCACAGATGCATAAACCTGCTGTATACAGCTAAAGGAGGTAAGTTATCCAAAAACTGACAGTGGGGTAGTGATTAATTTACATGCACAATGCATCTGCTGTTGTGGGGAGGAAAAGCCACAGTTTTTCTTTTAACCACTTCAATACCAGGCACTTTCCCCCCTTCCAGCCCAGCCCAGCCCAATTTTTAGCTCTCAGCGCTGTGGCAGGTTGAATGACAATTGTGCGGTCATGCTACACTGTACCCAAACAAAATTTTTATAAATTTTTTTCCCACAAATAGAGCTTTCTTTTGGTGGTATTTGATCACCTCTGGGGTTTTTTTTTTGCGGTACAAATAAAAAAAGACCGAAAATTTTGAAAGAAATTATTTTCTTTGTTTCTGTCACAAAACTTTTTAAATAAGTATGTTTTCCCCTTCACTGGTGGGCACTGATGAGGGTGCACTGACGGGCACTGATGAGGCAGTACTGATTGGCACTAATGAGGCGGCACTGATGGTGAGGCACTTATATGCAGCACTGATAAGCAGCACTGACAGGCACTGATGGGCACTGATAAGCAGCACTGATGGGCACTGGGCAATGATAGGTGGCACTGATGGGCACTCATAGGTGGCACTGGCAGGTACTGATGGGCACTGATAGGTGGCACTAAGAGAAGGCACTGTTATGCAGCACTGATAAGGAGGCACTGGCAGGCATCACAAATGGGCACTGAGTGCCATCCCTATTGTAAGCTGTGTGCATTACCTGATCTTCCCTCCTGGTGGTCCTGGGAGAGCATCCCTGGTGGTCCTGGGTGGCATCCTCGGGGGGGCTGATAATTAATCAGCGCAGACCCCCCTGTAAGGAGAGCCGTCGACTGGCTCTCCTCTACTTGTGTCCGCAGATGTGAGTAGAGGAAAAGCCGATACACAGCTCTTTCTATTTAAACTGTGATCATCTGTTTTGGCCATCAGAGGCTCTTTACCAAGATCGGAAATGCGGTGTGTCAAACTAACACACCACACCACTGATCGCCGCGCTGCGCAGGCTATTTATCCTGAAAAACATCATATCATATTTGGCCAGGATAACAGAACAGGCCGTCATTCTGCTATAGGCTGGGCAGGAAGTGGTTAAGCACCTGAAGAACTACAGTATTTGCTGTCTCTCTTCTCTTTTTCTCTTATGCAAGACAAGCAAGGAAGAATATAAATGTTTGCTTTTGGCAACAAAAAAAGTTCTTACTTTGGACACTTTCAATCATGCAGCCAAATAAGATCTTAAAGTTCTAAGAAAAAAAAACTTGTTAACCTACTACTTCCTTGGACAGGTTTCAGAAAACCAATAAACGATCTGATGGAGCAATACGAAAGCACACAGGTTAGGTGCACAGAGCCAATCTTATTCATAAAAGAATAAAATCCTGAAATAAATCCTCTATCTTTATGTCTGCTGAAAGATAGAGGAAAATAAGTCACTAAAAAAAAACGAATGTTTGGTAGGCAAAAAACAGCCCCCATGTGGAATACAACTTTATATTCTTCCACTTTACAATGTGCTACATTTGTGTGATATCATGAGCTGTTAAAGCCGGAAGAATGTTTCCTGTATTAAAATTGTACATTTGCTGTTATATATATATGATTCAAGGTAGAATACAAATGTTTTTACATTTTGTAGAAGTTACAGGAAGACTTTAATGCATAAGCTTCCAGAAAAAGCATCACAATGGATATGTAAAGATCACCTTCTAGCATTGTTGGAAACCCAACTCCACTAGCACAGCATCATGCAAAGCAGTCCAATCAAGAAACCTGAAGTATATTTAAAACTGTGATGGGAGTTACTTTGAGTGGGGGGCCCGTGGAACCTGGCTTATCTTAGAGAGTTCTGGAAACCCATTTTCCAGCTCACCCAGGTCCTCTTATGTGTAAGTTACCCTGTGTCTATTAGGGGCACAGGGTGACCGGGATCCCCAGTCTGGGTCTCCACTAACCAGACTCCCAGGACAACCACACCGGATTTAATGTTACCCCTGTTAAATTGGGGCTTATAGGTGTGGTTTGTGTTGAAAGAATGAAGGGGCTCTTTCACTTGGGACTGTAATATTAATGAACAATATCCCTCAAGAAATATATGAAGATAAATAATTCCAACTTTCAGACTGCTAAAAATATTTTAGGGGTGTTTCACAGACCAATGCTAGATAGTCGAGGTGGAGTGGGGGTTTGTTGTGTGTTTGTTAAGTGGCTGTATCCCATTGTTCTGTTGTTTCTGCCTAAATCCACATAGACATGTATATGTCTATGTGGATTAGCTTACATGTTAATGAAACCATTGCCAGCTATTAGTTGCTAGAGGGGAGGATGATATTTCTCCAGAAGCCCCTCCCAAAGACTGTCTACTGTTGGAAAGTTGAATGTACCTGTGTGTCATGTTAATGGATGTACAGTTTACCTTGCCCTGTGTCATTATGCAAAGAAGGTGGGTTTGTATATCTCTTTGTACCTGTGTTTCAATAAACAGTATTATGTTTTGCGCCACCCTACACTGATGTCTCAACAAGTGAATGGGTGAGCTAAGGGATCTTGGATCGTGCTGGTACTGGGCAAGGGACGCTTCACTTATACGGCGGACATACTTCCCTTGAGTCCGGAGTCCGTCACAAAAAACATTTATATTTTATTTTTAAACTGATAGCAGGCTGCCGTCAGTTACCTAGAACATGAAACAACTGCTATATGTGCATCTTATATTAAAGTAGACCTAAACTGAAAGAGTAAAGATAGGGTACATCCACAAATGATAAATGTGTCTAAGCAGTACCCTGAAAATGTTACCTTTTGTGTTGAATTTGCCTTGAAAAGTAGCAGCACTTTCTAATGTGCCTGTGCCTAAAATATGAAGCTGTATATCTGCAGTGGGAAATCATCGAAGGCACTACTGCCTCTGACTGCTAGTCTCACCAGATTCAAAGTGATATTTGGTGATGTCTCTACTGTGATGCTCACTTCTCTCTTGTTGGAGAGAAAACTTTATCAAAAGAACTGCAGTGCAAGGATCTCCATGCTTCTGCTCCATTCATTCTGTAAACATGTGCTTTCTGCACCTCTCCTGCGGCTTCTTGAATATTCCATTACCGGCCATTAGTTGGCTGCTCTGGCAGCAGGAAGCAAAGCCCTACCTCTGCCAAGATGACTGCCTTCATAAAGAGACATGGTGCAGAACAAGTCATGGCAAGTCAGTACAGTAATGGGAAAACATCGACTACATGGAACATATGTGCAATACTGGTGACTTGTTCTTTGTCCCCTGCTTGCCTTTCACAGTTCAGGTGCTCTTTAAGCATACAGTAAATGTAGATATGTCTTTATCTGCTATGTAATTAAAAGAGCATGTTTTGGTTAAAGAGGTGTGTTACAAGAAAATCTGTATTTCTCCTGGTTGTTCTACAGCTGTTATAGCTAGAGAAAAGCTTGTAAAACAGCCAAGTTTTAACAGTGTGTCTGAAGATGAGCAGGATGGAGATTTTGGGTTTATGTTATCAGTGGTTACACGAGTCAGCCAATTTTTTTGCGTTTAGGTTCTAAATTCCAAAGCCTTTTACAGAGATAACGTATCACTGTGCCACAATGGTCCTTGTAAAGTGTATTCACAAGGTAGCCTCAAACTAAATACTTTTGATCCCGGCAAGAATAGGTTCATCTGATCTATACCTGGCTGTGTCTGAATGACTTGCTTTGTTAGGTGAAAACTGTCTGCTGCATAATATGTCCATGTTTTGTAAGTAATAGAATGGCGCCAGTATGACAGTGCAGCACAAAATGTCACAGTGTAAACACTTTTTTGTTACAATGTTTTTCATTCTTTTAATGCTGCAGAATCAGCTCAGATGGAATTCCAGAGACCAATGGACACAGATTGTTTTCTGATAAAGCACAAAAACATTTAAAGAATCCTGATTAGACCTTTTATCACAAGCTTAGTTAGGTCACTGGATGCATTTAGTTGCGTTTTGTTACAATAATTCACTTTTTACATGATACAGTCCTTAAGTAAGAAAAAAAAAAAAAAGGAGAGAAGTGAGAATTTTTAGTAATTTTAGTAGAGACCTCTACTTAACGCCTCTGAGTTCTAGTCTTTGTCAATATACTTTTATATAAACAACAGTCAAATTTTCAGCACCCTATTGCTGGGGGCTTAAAACATGTCTCCATTCTTTATCTTATCTTGATGAGAAATAATTTTAAAAAACATCCACCTAGCATTTCTAGTCACAGCCATCTTGAGTAAGGAGAGATCATTCATGTATCATTTACTTCCAGGAATCCATCTTCTCTTAAAGTGTTACTAAAGTCATTTTATTTAACTTAAAATAACAACCATGTTATACTTACCTGCTCTGTGCAGTGGTATTGCACAGAGTAGCCCGATCCACCTCTTCTGGGGTCCGCAGCCCCAATCTTGGCTCCTCCTCTTCTTTTTACATCCACCATAGCCAGCATAGGGAGAAGCCTGGTCTGCACGCTCCTGAACTGTGCGTCTATGGAGCTGCTCTCCATAGATTTACACAGCGGGATTTAGGCCCACCCCCCCCCACTTCCTCTTCACTGCATTTGATTGACAGCAGCAAGAGCCAATGGCTCCTGCTGCTTCTTAAATCCTGTGTGAAGATGAAGTACAGAGAGAATAGATGCAGCCATGCACAGCGCTGATCTCTTCTCCCCTCTCTTACTTTTCACAGAGGGAAGGGGGTGTAATGATATCACAAGCTAGACACACGAAAAGCATAGCTAGCAACCATCTTGTTCAGAAATCAGCCATGACAGTTTAGAGTGCCCCCCCCCCTTCAGCATGGAATTCCAAAAGCCCACTTTAAAAGGAACTGTTATCTTGAGTCCCCAGGATGTGTCTGGGTTTGCGGGGCAGTCCATTAAACCCACAGAGCATGGCATCAAAGTGAGGCTCAGAATTAACAAGGGTTGTAAAAGTACACTGTGAGCCAAGTGACCTGCCAGAAACCCCAACCTCCTGCAAAACTTAATCTACACACGATTCATAAATTCGGACAGGAATGTGACACCTTCTTCCTCCTAGATGAATTAGACATTGGAAACCTGTCATGTTTAGACTTGTTGAAATGCCACTTTCATACTGCACTATAATTTTTCAGTTTCAGGAATGCACCGTGTACATATTGACAAATATGAATATTGGTATAGAAATTGTATGTCAGGGAGGGTCATATTGCTATCCTCCACCGCAGACAGCCCACAGACTCTCCTTACCCATTTGAGTGATCAGGAGCATATGGCCCCACTCCTTGGCTCCCAGAGAAAAAGAGAATGCCAAGGACAGTTGTCAGTTCTCCCTTTACCATCGAACCACAAATATCAGACCCACTGAGAACCAGTTGAACTCTGCTTAACCAAGGACGATTGCAAGTATCTTTCTTCCTTTAATTCTACCTGGTCTTGTTGTTGCTGTATAATATGCCTTCTTTGCTTTGAAACACCTTTTTTCTGTAAATATTTTATTTGCACCAATTTTGACCTTTTAATAATTAAAACCTTATTTTGAAAATGTTAACCTTGTCCCTAAAGCTCTTAATTTCAACTATAACAAGCCTGGCTCTTGAAGAAGTGCTACTGCCAGAAATAAATCATCTGAATATATCTGCCTGTGACAGCGTGCGCTACAGACGATTATTCTAAAATCATAAGTGGTATTGCTAAAATTACGAGTCCCTCTTGCTCGACCAAAGAAGAGGTGGTGGCAGTGAAAGGGTTAATTGCTTAAATTAGCCCGGTAACAATCGCTCTCAGACTGCTTGCACCTAGATTGTGGTCCCTCAAGCTGGAAAATCTTTGTGCTGGATGCAGCTGAGAATGGCACTGTTACGCTAGTGACAAGCACGGTGTGAGATTGGCCGGTCCTCTGTCAGGAGTTAGTGAGGAGGGCAGGGATCTGATACCTGCGTTTGTCACAGGGGGCACAGGAAAATTAAAAACATTTTTACCTTAATGCAAACAATGCATTAAGGTAAAAAAACGTGTTTAGGTTTAGTAACATTTTAACTCAGGTAGGAAGGCATTAGGGTGTGCTGAAAAAAACGCCCTCCTCCCCTCTTCTAGACGAAAGTAAAAAATGCCCATGAACCGTTCCTTTCGTACAGTAGCCACGTGGTCACGCACTGACGCATTTCGTCATCACTTCATCAGAGGGAGTGATGACGAAATGCGTCAGTGCGTGACCACGCGGCTACTGTACGAATGGAACAGTACGAACGGTGGTACGAAGCCTTCACCCGGGAACACTGCCAAGGAGAAGATCTCAGGGGCGGTGAGAAGGCGGTGTATCTGCCGTTGTAACTGTTGAGATACGAACGGAATTTTAAGCTGAGTTGTTTGCAGTTTTTTACTTTGTGTAAGTGCATTCCCTAAAGGGGGGTTGTTTATGCATGATTTTATTAAAGTGTTTGGAGGATAATGCACTATTGTGAGTCCCATTTATTCAAGGTTACTGTTCGTGACACACTGGGATTGTTTGGAGATTTATGATGATCTGCAGCCAAGCAGTGTGAAGACTGCACAGCATGATTCATCCTAACGGGCTCTAATTGGTTGTTATCCGGTGAGTCTCTCCACATAGGGGGTAACTCCAATCGTCACGTGGTGTGGTGAAGGTGGCTAAGTGAATATCTGGGACAGTGCCTGCTCAATAGCAGCAACTTCACAAAGGACTTATGTTCATGTTTCTATGCTCTTATGAACTGTGTCAGATTGAGTACTAACCCGGTGTGGAGTCTATCTCAATATAGAATTTTAGCGCTGCTTGTTATATGGTTGTGTAATTCATGCATACTATATGACTGATTGTTTTGGTTTTTATATTCATAGCAGCAGCTGATTACCAAAAATATTGACAATATTAATATTAGGTGTTATCCATCGATTAACATACCAGAAGCGCTGATTGGGACAAGTTAACTCCTTTGGGGGTTGATTAGTCTGTTTTTAGTCTGAGATTCTTATTTACTATCTGTGTTTTCTAGCTGATCAAAAACCACTTCTGACATAAAGGGACACTTTTGGTTAGAAAAATATTTAAACTGATTGCGCCGTGGACCAAAACTATGTGCACTCCTAAGTAAGGGAATATTCTTCCCTTAGGAAGGCTGCTATAAACCAGCAAAACAGTGTGGATAACAAATGAAAAAATATATATAAAAGCGCCAACCTTATGTGTTAAACATATTAAATCATATGCATATTAGGTGTGCAAAATAAGTGAATAATTAACATTATATAAACCTCCACCAATGGTCTAAAATCAATATTCCGAATCCTAAATCATCTTATACAAAAGTCCATTGATGTCCATCAAGTTAATATGAAAAATCTATAAGTGATAAATGTGCTCTTCAGTGCTTCAAACGATATAAAGTGCCACAACACGCGTGCCAGGTGCCAGGATCCCACTGGTGTCCCTACTCACCAGAGCGAGTGGACCCACTGCTTTGCAGTCAGCAGGTCTATAATCGCAGAGTGACAACAACCGTTGATTCCTGGCTGGACACCGAAGCTAAGGATAAGCCTCCTTCCCCTTCAATGGCAGGCCTTAGTGAGCACTGGAGCTGGTGATAAGCCTCTTTCCCATCTGTTGCCCAACCTTTGGTAACTCGGGAAAACAAGGGGACCAACATAGTGTAACCCGTATAAAAACTTTAATTTGCGCATATAAAATCTTTGTAAGCCATGTACTCTGCGATAAAATTTCTACGATAGAACATTCATTCTAAAATATACGCGTTTAATTTCAAAAATA
>BLSH010482072.1:587215-610446 GCA_018402905.1 Glandirana rugosa | reverse complement strand
CAGGGACCTATAGTTCCTGCGCATAGAGGTGCAAGGTCAAACAGTGTCTGTGGTCGCAAAAGACGCGAAGCGTCACCTTCTAGACGTAATGGTCAAACACCGTGAAGGGAAGCCAGACCGGAGCCGAGGGGCTCACCGGGGCCACGACCGCGACAACTCTGTCTCTCCATAGCGCCACCATCGCATGGAGCTGCTAAATGAGAACTCTCGTCTCAGCCGACGTCGAGACCTCCTCTTGCACTGTCTCTCCTCATATTTTTATCTGTTTTCCTCCGGTTTGTGTAATAGACACGACGTTTTCGTGTATTTCTCCTCCTTTAACGATTCAGATAATTCCTTCCTCTATTTTGGAAAAGTTTTATCTCCTTCCTTAATAGACTTAGCAATTTCCTCCTCTTTATGTGCTTTTGCAGCACAGATAATGTGTTTGGCCTCCTTTTGTCTATTTTTATACTCCTCTCTGTCACGTTCTCCTCCAGAGCTGCAGCCGACTCTGCTCTCAAGAGTAAATCGTCGAGGTACGCTACCACCGCGATACCTCTCTGTCTCAACAGCGCCAGCACCGGGGCCACTCGGGGAGCCGAGGCCAGACCGAAGGGAAGTGCCACAAACTGGTAATGCAGATCTTCCACTGCGAAGCGCAGAAAACGCTGGTGTCTGTGACAAACTGGAACGTGGAGATACGCGTCCTTGATATCCAGGGACCCCATCCTGAACGTTCTTGCTTTTACAAAGCAGTTTAGTGCTTTTAGGTCCAGAACTGGCCTGACACCGCCCTTTTTGGGCACCACAAAGAGGTTTGAGTAAAACCCGTGAAACCTTTCCATCGTGGGTACCGGTACAATCACCCCCTGTTCGGCAAGCGCCCGAACGGCGCCTAGAAGCGCCTCCCGACGCCCCTGAAGGAGTCTTAAGTTTGAAGGGAAGAACCTTTCTGGGGGTAGAGAGTTGAACTCTATCCTGTAACTGGAAGACACCACCTCCAGCACCCACCGATCGAACCCCAGTAACCGGCCCCCCACCCGTGAGTCGGGCGGGGGCAACCCATGATGCGGAGGTTGACTTATCCTCCGTCTTTTCAGACTTACGTTGCCAGGGCCTTTTAATAGGCCCAGCGGGAGCCTTACCGGACTTGAAGCCCCTACCCGCTGAGCCGGGCGCAAAAAACTTCTTCTGACCCGAAGAAACAGGGCCCTGCCTACGGCGAAAATCCCGCCATTTTGGCTCCGGAAGAAAAGTACTCTTCCCTCCCGTGAAATCCTTAATGATTTCATCCAATTGCGGGCTAAACAGATGCCCTCCCTGAAAGGGGAGATCCGTAAGAGCTTTCTTTGAAGCCTGGTCGCCCGGCTAATAGCGGAGCCACAGCACCCGCCTGATAATAACTGCAAAAACAGACATTTTTGACAGAATGGGAAGCAGGTCCAACACAGTATCGCACAGGTAGCGTAGACCCTCTTCCAAGTGTTGTGCTCATTGCACCCCAGCCCACGCACACTCACAAGTCAAACCCGTGTGCAATGCGGTAGTGCACTCGAGAAGAGATTGCGCCGCCATAGCAGACGCCAGAGCTGGACGCATGGCTGACGCAGCCAACAAGAACAGAGCCTTAGACACTGCCTCCGTGCGGCGATTGGCCGCCTCTTTAAAAGACGGAAACCCCTCCAAGGGAATGGATGTTGCCTTATTCAGACGGGCCACCGGTGGGTCCACTGTTGGGGAAGCCCACCTCTTAGTAAAACTATCCTCAAAAGGGTAATGAACAGTAAAGCGTTTTGGCAAAGCAAAGGAATTTTGCGGCCGCAGCCATTCCTTGAACACCGCCTGCTCAAAAAAACTGATCATAAGGGTAGGCCCTGGGGGCTTAAGTGACCCACAAACATATGTGGACTCTTGCGACTCCCCTGCTTGGTCAAGCCGCATAGACTCGCGAATATTAGTGATCAGAGCAGCCACTATCGCCTTATCGTGCGATAATGAGGCCCCCTGATCATCTTCGCCGTCTGAGGGTATCAATTCACCCTCTGATAGTTCCACTGGGGTTCCTGTGACCACCGAGGCGACCTCTGGTTCCGAATCCTCCCCCGAAGAATGACGGGGGGCGGGCGCTTTTTGGGGCCCCCCGGAGTTGGTCCGAACTCGCTCGGGGAAAGAATTCACTAAATACTGCCCTCAGCTGTTCCAAAGAAACCAGGGACCCAGGCGTGGATTGTTGCTTGACTGGCTCCTCCTTGGAAGGCCCCACAGGTACCCCTGCCATAGCATTGCCGGCCTCTGACATCACAGACCTCCGGCACCCCCACCGTGTGATCACCCCTCTACCTCACCAATCAGCCAGGGAGACCCGGGAGGATTGCACCCACCACTACCAGCACCCAGGGAGAGCCAGCTATACTTGCTGTTTTTGTAAAATGCCTCAGCGCTGTGACCAGAATGAGCAATGAAGAAAAAAACTCCACTTCAAGAGCCTGCACCGCCGCGTCTGTCAGCCACGCTGTCCAAAGCGAAAGAGGAAATGCCAGGTGCCTGCAGCACGTTTTTACAACTTCCCCGCACTACCAGAAAAAAACACTGGGGGCTGCCAGAGGACAGGCTGAAAACAAGCATGGGCTACAGGAAAATGGCCGCTGCCATCAAGAACATGACGATCCATGGCAAAATGGTGCGGTAGCGGTGAAAGAACGGCGATCCACCGCGAAGTAGTGCCCAAACAGTTAGCGCAGGGTGCGGTTCCGGGGGGGGGTGAATGACAACCCCAGATGGCGTCCCACAAATAAGCCCCCACCGGCCGGCTACCTCAGAAGCTGCCCAGGTGCCCACTCTCCGCGCCCCTGGGACGGAAGAGGGGTCCGCTCACCGATCTGACGGGCGCAGCAGGTAGACACCCGGAGCAGACTTTCCTCCCTGCAGAAAGGGATGCTGCTGGCCAGGCCACTGGACAGGAACAAACCAGTCACTGGGCACAAGTGGAATCAGCCACTGGCCGCCCGCACGGAACGGGCAATATGTGGCGTGACCCCGCCAAGGCTAAGGGTAACTCGGGCAGATGTTGGCCAGACTGGGAAAAGTTTTGGATGTCTAGGTATCCTCTATGCCACCGGGCGGCTTCTTGATAGCAGTCTTCATCAGGTAAAAAACATCAGAAGAACGCAGATCCCATAGGGAACGAGGTCTACTCCTTGCACTAGGCAAATAAAACTGATATGCTATTGTCCAGCAGAGGGTTATATGCTAAGGTGAGGACAGCCTCCTGGGAGGGGCCAACCTATACTTTTGTCTTTTTCTTTGCCTAGTCTACTCCTAGTAATATGAGCATAAACCCTATGTGTCATAAGAAGGGCTGCGTCTGTCAGTGAACGTAAGAGAAAATATTCTTTAAACATAGACCATGATAAAAAAGGATGCATCTTTAAAACATGAATGTAACTTTTAGCAAGTGGAATATCTTAGTGCAGGTTACATCCTGTCATCTTGCTATATTTCAATGGGCCTGCCTGACATATGTATATTCACACTGAATTGCTACATACACCCCATCTACTGAAAGGTAGAACAAATACATTTATTACATACTGTACACATTTGTATGCATGTATCTTATCTGACTAATGTAACATCTGTAGCAAATTATACAGAATGGAACATGCCAGTGAATTAAAATGAATCTGTTGCAGATGCTGCTGTTATATTAGCAGAGAGATGTGCCAAGCACAAGATAAGCAAGTACAGTGGAAAGTGAGCACTGGGAAAGTGAACTTGCACCTTCCATTTATCCCTACTGGATGTTTGCCATGGAAATCACAATAAATGGGAGATCATCAAAGATATGTGTAGGTGATCTGTGCTGTTATATAGCACTTTGGTGGTTTAGCTGCTGAATGGGCGACTTGTTTATGACATTTCTGACATGTTAAGGTTGTGAGAATTCGATTCATGGTTGATAAGGATTGGAAAGGCACCTGTGAGGAGCAGGTATTTCCCTCCCCATCTGACAACTTGAAACATGCTCTTCTTAAGATCAAACGCTGCTCTATGAAAACTGAAAGCATCCATATGTGATACTGCTCTTCATCCACTGTAGACAAGTAGAGAACTACAAGGCATGTTGAATTTTATGTAAACCATTGTCTATATATCGCCATACAATATTTATTCAACACAGAAATATATTTTTTCAGCCCACTAAAATGCTTAAAAGCAAGGTTACATGGTCCACTCATAAAACAGTTACCACATTTAGTGCTCCTAAACAAAAGTTACTTTGGAGATGCACATAATTAGTATAACAATTAAAACACCAAAAAACCCATACCTCCTACATAAATTTTCAGAAGCAGACACAAACATCTATTTACAGCCTAAATATAAGGATGCTCCTACTAAAACTTATATCAGAATAAGTGTACATACTGTTCACAAGCATGCACTTTATCAGATCAATATGAATAACACTGCATTTTTTTGCCCAATTGGTTTGCCAAATCACCAATTTATGTTAATAGAAAAATAAAAAAGTCAAAACCTGTGAATATCCTGGCATATCTAGAGTCTGGTTTCAGCCAACGGCTTAGAAACACCTGCTGGCTGATTATATTAGAGGACTGGCAGGCTAAGAAAGAGCTAAGATTTTAATGTCTGTGTTGTGAACTTTAATTTCTTCACAATGCTTATAGATACAGAGATAATTGGGGGGGGGGGGGGTGTGTTTTGACATTTAAGGATCCCTGAGAATAAATAACTTCATGTTAAAATCAGGATAGAGTGAACAGAGTAGCTTGTTTTACAACTCTTTTATTGCTTGTTAAGAACATGTAATTAGATTAGGTTGCATAGTTTAGACCAGGGATCTCCAAACTATGGCCCTCCAGCTCTTGTGGAACTACACGTCCCATGAGGCATTGTAAAACTCTGACAATCACAGATATGATTAGGCATAATGGGAATTGTAGTTTTTATACAACTGGAGGGTTGCCGAACTATACGTCCCATGAGGCATTGTAAAACTCTGACTATCACAGATATGATTAAGCATGATGGAAATTGTTGTCCTTGAACAACTGGAGGGCCACAGTTTGGAGACCCCTGGTCTAAATACAAGTGCAATTTAAATGTGCATTTTAAATATTGTATTGCAACAGGTTAAGGTTGTATAAACACATTTGTCATCATGACTAGCTCTGCAGCCAGATTTCATTGCTGGAGCAACTATGCTAATTTCTACTTTCCCCAGAAAGAAAACTGAGGGCCTCACTTCCCAATTCTTCTGCCCTGTTTTATGGTGGGCACTCTGGGCCACTCCTCGATCCTATCCAAACCTACAGACTTCTCTGGGCAAGTGTGGGGTCCTGGAAAAGGGCACTCTACAATTGGCAACACAATCAGCGGCATGACTTGCTGTACAGCTGGCCACTTGGGTTAGTTGCATGCTGCTTATCACTCTTATTTAAGTCTTTATTAGAATGCCATAGGTCTGCTTTAAAGTCCAACTTAAGCCAAATACTGTGGGAAATGGTTACTCTACATTTTAAATAGTGTATGGGTCTGCAATTAGTGGGTTCTGAGGTTAAAAAAGTAAATGTAACAAAGAGGAAGCCTACCTTGGTTAACCTAGAGGTCTCAATAAGCACTAGATACCAGTAAGCCAAATTATACTATTGTGCCAACTTTGGATGACAATCAGCAATGTATGGGCTCAAATAACAGATAATCTTCAGTGCAGCTGGTAAAGTTCCTGACTGGCCATTTCATAATTTTTAACATTTTTGAAGTGGTGGTAGCAGAAGAATAGGTGCATAGATCTCACCACCAGTATTCCCATGACCTATAAGACACAGAAGGCTGGACTAAACCACTGATATTTATTTAACCTCAATGCTTTTGGTGGACTTCCCACCTAACCCAATTAAACTAACTTACCATGTGCCAACAATGACAAAATAATTTTCACAATCCAGCTTCCTAGGAAGTTTGAGAGAGGGTCAAGCAACAGATACAGTAGCACCAAAACAAATTGCAAAGGAAAATATTTTTCACATTTGCAGCACACATTTTTCAAAGTTGCAGTTTAATGTAAACAGCCTTCCATTACTCAATAAACCACTAAGCAGCTTTCTTTATTTGCGATGAAATAATATAAAAAGTATTAGGAAAGAATTCCATCTGGCCCCATTTGTGGGATTTGCTGTGTAGTAGTTATAAATATGCATACTCTGTGAATCTTCTGAGATTAACAAGAAAGAAAAACAGATTCAGCACAAGAAATATCTTCCCAAAAATAATAATACAGAAAAATCTGATCTTGAAATCATTAGCGTCACCTCCAGACTTACAGAGGTACAGTATTTGGACTGTGAACTGTTTTCTAGCCAGCTTTCATAGAAAAAAATAAACTCTGTCACTGGATTGAGTATACAAAGGATTAATATTATATTGCAAAAATAACTGTAATTGCAAAAAAAAAATGTAGCAGAACGAAACATATTTCTTGAAATAAAACGGGAAGCCAGATATAATTCCAGGTATAAACATATTTCTTATATTTATATTTTGCAGAGGCACAGTTATGAAGCAGACTTCCTGCAGGAGCTTACGTATCACCTTCAAACTTGCAATTAACTGAACGGAGCTAGCCAGGAAAATGATTATGTTAACAGACATTTATGCTTAGGCTCTAAGTTGCCCATACAAGGGAATTTTGACCGTGCATCCAACAATCACAGCTTTTTTATTTTACGTTACCACCACCAAACTTAAAACCTTGATCATTCAATTGGAAATCACTCTAAAATGTGCAACCTGTAGAATTCTTTGTCTTAAGACCTATGCAAACCTCTGTTTTTTTCATTTATTGAAGTGCATATTTGAGACACAGAATGTGAAGTACTCCTCTGGCCTCTAAAAAAAATTTGCTACATTAAAACACGTATAGTGCCTTGGAAAAGTATTTCCCACACTTTGTCATGTTACAACCAAAAACTTAAATGTAGTTTATTGGGTATTTATGTGATAAACACAAATTGGCACATGATTGTCAAGTGTAAGGAAAAGGTAAATGGTATTCAAAACTTTTCACAAATAAATATGTGAAAAGTGTGGCCTGCATTTGTATTCAGCCCCCCTGAGTCAATACTTTGTAGAACCGCCTTTCACTGTAATTACAGCTGCAAGTCTTTTTGGGGATGTCTCTACCAGCTTTGCACATCTTGAGAGTTACATTTTTGTCCATTCTTATTTGCAAAATAGCTCAAGTTTTGTCAAATTGGAAGGAGAGCATCCGTGAACAGCAATTTTAAAGTCTTGCCACAGATTCTCAACTGGACTTTGGCTGGGCCATTCTAACACATGAATATGCTTTGATCTAAACCATTCCAATGTAGCTCTGACTGTATGTTTAGGGCCGTTGTCCTGCTGGAAGGTTAATCTCTGTCCCAGTCTAAAGTTTTTTGCAGACTCTAACAGGTTTTCTTCTAAGATTGCTCTGTATTTGGCTCCATCCATCTTCCCATCAACTCTAACCAGCTTCTTTGTCCCTGCTGAAGAAAAGCATCCCAACAGCAAGATGCTGCCACCACCATGTTTCACAGTGGGAATAGTGTGTTCAGGATGATGTGCAGTGTTAGGTTTCTGCCACACATAGCGTTTTGCTTTTAGGCAAAAAAGTTCAATGTTGTTCTCATCTGACCAGAGCCCCTTCTTCCACATGTTTGCTGTGTCCCCCAAATGGCTTCTCGCAAACTGAAAATGTGACTTCTTATGGCTTTCTTTCAACAATGGCTTTCTTCTTGCCACTCTTCCATAAAGGCCAGATTTGTGGAGTGTACGACCAATAGTTGTCCTGTGGACAGATTCTCCCACCTGAGGTGTGGATCTCTGCAGCTCCTCCAGAGTTACCATGGGCCTCTTGGCTGCTTCTCTGACTAATGCTCTACTTGCTCAGCCTGTCAGTTTAGGTGGGCAGCTATGTCTTGGTAGGTTTGCAGTTGTGCCCTTTTCAGATGATAGATTGAACAGTGCTCCATGAGATGTTCAAAGCTTGGGATATTTTTTATAAGCTAGCCCTGCTTTAAAATTCACAACTTTATCCCTGACCTGTCTGATGTGTTTCTTGGACTTCATGATGTTATTTGTTCACTAAGGTTCTCTAACAAACCTCTGAGGGCTTCACAGAACAACTATATTTATACTGAGATTACATTACACTAAGGTAGACTCTATTTACTAATTAGGTGACTTCTGAAGGCAATTGGTTCCACTAGATTTTAGTTAGGGGTATCAGAGTAAAGGGGGCTGAATACAAATGCACACCACATTTTTCAGATATTTATTTGTAAAAAAAATGTTGAAAACCATTTATCATTTTCCTGCCACTTCACAATTATGTGCCACTTTGTGTTGGTCTATCACATAAAATCCCAATAAAATATATTTACATTTTTGGTTGTAATATGACAAAATGTGGAAAATTTCAAGGGATATGAATACTATTTCAAGGCACTGTACATGTTAACTGTGTTTAAAGTGCATTTACACCTTAACTGAATGACACTTTGCTAAAGCACTGTGTATCATAGTCTCCATTGGAACACTGCATGAAAGGGTGCCTGAACAAGGACATTCATGGAAGGATCAACAGATATTATTTAATGTAACTTTCAGATGTAAATACAATAAAAATTACTTCTGAAACCACGAGATAATACTAAAGTTAAATTCAAGGCACATATAAAAGCAAGACATTACTTGTACTTCTGACTCATGAGCTACAGTGGCAAAGCCATGCCCCTGCAATATTATTTTTTATCCCACTCTAGTGCAAGCAGGCACAACTTCCAGTTAAGGAGCAGTGCGGCATTGTTGCCCCACCACCACAGAAGCTGCATTAGGTGAGCTTCACTGCCAGGTGAGGCTTGCTAGGGGGGCACTCAGAAGACAGGAGAAGCCAGAAGTGCCAGCGGGAGACCCCACAACAGAAGGGTCAGGGCTGCTTTGCGAAAAACCATTGATTCTTTACAATCACTTTAAGGAAGGACCCTGCGTGGCCCCAAAATGATGGCTTACATGTCTAATGTGACATTGAGTGTATATGTTTGCAACAAAGTGCTGATGACATCTCATTGTTTCACTGTGGCTTGTGCAGAGCCATTCACAACAGTCTTTACAAACAACCATGTATTACAAAGGTCAAACACTGGAAAGAGTGCAGTCTGCATCCTCTAATTCAAGTACTGTCTGTAGAGTGCTGCGTAAATTGTCACCACTATATAAATAACTGATAAAATAATAAAATCCTTGTCCCCGTAACGGAATGGGGTAAAGGGCCAATGAAATCGGCCCTTTACCATGTGATCGATCTGTCCAATGATGGAGCGATCACTTGTAAACATGCAGGTGCTCTGGTCAAATGAGAACAACATTGAACTTTTTGGCCTAAAAGCAAAACGCTATGTGTGGAGGAAAACTAACACTGCACAACACCCTGAACACACCATCCCCACCGTGAAACATGGTGGTGGCAGCATCTTGTTGTTGGGATGCTTTTCTTCAGAAGGGACAGGGAAGCTGGTCAGAGTTGATGGGAAGATGGATGGAGCCAAATACAGGGAAATCTTAGAAAAAAACCTGTTAGAGTCTGCAAAAAACTTTAGACTGGAGCAGAGATTCACCTTCCAGCAGGACAGCGACCCTAAACATACAGTCAGAGCTACAATGGAATGTAGCTCTATTTTCATGTAGCCCCCCCACTGCTTTCTGGATTGATAACACTGCCTCTATTGCTGTACTGTCATAATTGTATATATGGGCCCATTCTGATCTATCTGCTTCATAGGGGTGCAATAACGTGCAGTAAAGTGTGCTGCATTAAAGTGGAAGAAAACTTCCATCTTTTGCTTTTACCTATAGGTAAGCCTATAATAAGGCTTACCTATAGGTAGTGTAAATATCTCCGAAACGTGCACCGTTTAGGAGATATTTATATTATATGCAGCCAGTGACATCACCGCCGCATGCGATCTGAACGGCGCACTCGCACATGTGCGGGAGTGTCGTCATCGTGACTCCGGCCAGTCACAGAGCGAGAGTCCGCGAACCTGGAAGCAAGGCCAGTCACAGAGCCAGAGTCCGCGAACCCGGAAGCAAGACAGGTGAAGATGGGAGCCCCTGCAGTGCTAACTTTTCGTTGCAGTGGGCTTTATTTTAAGGAAAGTTTAACATAATGTGCTAGTATGCGATATATACTAACACATTATGCCTTTACCTTGCAGGTTCCCAAAACAACCGCTTTAAAGGCAGACAATTAATTTACAATTAATAGGCTGTACATACCCAATATTATCCTGAACATCAGACAGACACAATTTTTTCTGGCGAAGTGCACCACAATGAGCAATAGTGCACTATCATGCATTCTGTTATGCTGCAAAGCAGGTGCATTACTTTTGTTTGAGTGCTATTAAAAATGAATGCATGCTTGGTGCATTGCTGTGGATTACCACAGCACATAGTTGGGAATGGGCCCTAAGATGCTAGTTGTAGGAGTTGCAAACAAAAAAACATTGTTGCAAGTATTTTTTAGTGGGTAGGTACCATTTCACATCAACCTATCTGGTCAATTGTCCAAATCTGCCACCCTGCAGGAAAAGGCATTCACATTTGACTGTGTTTCCAAGAGTTTCATGTGACCTTTTCCAAGTTTTAATTTGGTTAGGGAAATGGTGGTGAATAAAAAAACAACAGACCGGGAAACAAGACTTCCCAAAAAAATTCAATTGCAATAAAAAAATAAGGCAATTCTTTTTCACACCCAAAGATCTAATCATCTATTATATAAGTTTGATTACAGAAATTGTGTGCCAGTTATACACAAAATGAAGCAAAGTTTTAGCAATTTATTCTACATCCATTTCCGTGACAAAGGTCATAAACGGCACTGCACGCTGTATACAACAAAAGCAGGCTTCTCACTTTTTACCTGTTTGTGCATATTAAAGAACAAGCAATCATCATGGCACCAGTGCTCTATAAAAGTTGACATTGTGGAACTAATAAAAGTCTGTATAAAATGATTATACATCACTTTCACACCTGTGAATAATTACGGTGTACTTCTCACATGGCATTCTTTATGTGTAAGCAGAACCAATGCTGGTGGGTAAAATCTGTATTAATATTGCATTTGGATGGCACCTTCCTATGTATGATATTTTTTCAGAATGAATGCAGCAACAAAATGTTATAATATTACAGAAATTCCCACTGATAGCTCACAATTCTAATTTTCTAGATTTGCCTTGCCTTGACCATACCAGGCAGATCTGTCATTGATACAGAGTGGATGTAAGAGATTTGGCTTTCACTGTAATCAGTGCCACAACTTTCTTTTTTTTTTTGTCCTAATCAGTGAACATTTTACTGTAGTACCTGTGAGCGAAAGAACAGTACCCTTATCTATAAGTACAGACAAAAGATATGGAAGTCAGTGGCGGCCCGTCCATAGAGGGCACCGCTCCCCCATCCATGCGTCCAGCCCCCTGATCTACATATCAGGGTACCTGACTATGGATTCCAATGGGGGGGGTATGAATTTCTGAAGTAATTGATTAGAGGCAGAAGCTCTAATAGGCTTCAAAAAAGGGTGGGCTTGGGGCGCAGACCCAGTTGTGTGACGGTAGCGAATACATTTTCAATATTTTCACACTACAGTTCCTCCCCGCCAATCAGGAGGCAAGCCGTGAGACCTGTTTCCTGATTGGCCAAAGCGTTAGGCAATCTTATTTGATGCCTAGCACTTAGGAGCAACAGGAAGAAGACACACAGCCACGGGAGTAGGAGACACTGGAGCCGCTGCCCGCATCCCATCCCGGGAGAGGATGGGATGCACAATGTCATCCTCCCCGGGGGGGGGGGGGTGGATGAAGGTGTCACCCCCCCCAAAGGAAAACCCACCAGCCGCCACTGTTGGAAGTATATTACTAGCCACAGCAAACAACTCTGATTCTTTCAAGTAGTTGCCATATCTTGCAAGGGCATCCTTATCTGATTGTAAATACTGTAATGGTTTGTTGCACTTCTTGTAAATATGGCATATACAGTATATGGGTATTCTAATAAAACAATCAATTATTTGCAGATCATTACAGAAAGCAGTAACAAACCATCCTATCTTTATTAAGAGCAAGCAGATTTCTGTCCTGTAAAATAACTATATTACACTGAAATAACAACTTTAGTGTATTGAAAATGAAGCAAAGTTAGCACCATCATGAATGACAGCTGTTCATCTGTGGTGTTGGTTATACCAGGCAAGAAGCAGGAGAAAGGACAGCAAAATCAGCTGCAGGTTTTTCATAACACACAGTGGGGTGAATTCAATAAAGCTGCTGAGACCCTTTTCTGCCGTTAATCCCTTTTGCTAACCAATTGACCTCCAGAAGCTTTTACCCCCTTTATGACCAGGGCATTTTTTGCTATGCAGCACTGTGCTATTTTAACTGGCTATCATTTTCACACAAATAGAGCTTTCTTTTGGTGGTATTTTATCACCATTGGGTTTTTTATTTTTTATTATATACATGAAAGAATACTGAAAATTTTGAAAAAAAAAAAAGATACTTTTTACTTTTCTACATATCTAAAAAACAATCTTATTTCTTCATAAATGTAGGCCAAAATGTATTCTGCTATATGTATTTGGTAAAAACCAAACTGCGTTTTTGGGGAGACTATACTATCTATTGGGGACACTAATATAGTTCTAATCGCGATCATGATAAGGATTCGTACAGACACTATACTAGTAATAGCGGTGATCATCTTTATAGTGTGACTGCAATAGTGTGGCAGGCAAACTAGCGCTGACACTGGCTAGGAAGGGCGCTAAGTGACTGACACTGACCTCACTAGTGACACTAATACAGTGATCAGTGATAATACTGTCCACTGTACTAATGACAATAGCTGGGAAGGAGTTAACACCATGGGGCAATTAAGTGGTTAACTGTGTGCCTAACAAGAGTAATGTGTGCTGCTTTTACTAACAGATCTGTCTGTTTTTTCTCCATGAAATCAGAGTTGATTTCAGGGAACAGAAACAGACATATCATTGTCTGTGCATAGAGTTCTTCTTGTTTGTAAACCCAGAACTCTGTGCTGTGTTTGGCCACAGCCGATCAGCAGGTTTCAGACAAAATCATTGGCTGAAATCTGCTGACAAACTTGTGCTGTGTCTAATTACAGCAAGAGGAGCACACCGCGACATAGAGGTACGTTGTGGTGCCTGGCTGTGCTACCTGCTCACAGTGCATCTACTGTGAAGGGGTCAGCAAGAGGTTAATGTACTGCACCAAATTCATGGAGCATTTGCAACACTTTTGGTTTGGACAGCTGCTTGTCCACCAAATTCAGGTAGTTTGAGAATGCCGCATTGAATAAAACACTTTTACATTGTGTTGCATTGAATTAAACACTTTTACATTGTGTCGCATTAAATGAAACACTTTTACATTGTGTCGCATTGAATGAAACACTTTTACATTGTGTTGCATTGAATTAAACACTTTTACATTGTGTCGCATTAAATGAAACACTTTTACATTGTGTCGCATTGAATGAAACACTTTTACATTGTGTCGCATTGAATGAAACACTTTTACATTGTGTCGCATTGAATGAAACACTTTTACATTGTGTCGCATTAAATTAAACACTTTTATATTGTGCTGCATTGAATGAAACACTTTTACATTGTGTCGCATTGAATGAAACACTTTTACATTGTGTCGCATTGAAAGTGGCAAATGTAAATGTGGAGCTAATTAAGACCAACAGAGAGAAAAATTTGCTCAGACAGATTTTGCAAAAGTGTCTTGAGTGCATTCTAAAGGTGTTGTGACATTGTGCTGCCTGGGTCCAAGAATGAAGTGCTGAACCAAAAAGAAAATCACGCCCACCAAAAGGCCCCACATCCATTACTTTATATCATGATAATTAAAACTAAAATTAAATTTATCAGAAAGTCAGGTTTACATGCAACAGCACCATGTGAATATGCAAAATCATATGACATACCAGCATGTTCAATTCCAAGGGGTGGACTAGGGCAGTATAGGGGTGGACTATGGCAGTATAGGGGAGGGCTAGAGCAGTATAGGGACAGGCTAAGGTAGTATATAGACAGGCTAGGGTAGTATAGGGTCAGGCTATGGTAGTATATAGACAGGCTAGAGTAGTATATAGACAGGCTAGAGTAGTATATAGACAGGTTGGGTAGTAAATGGGCACGATAGGGTAGTATATAGACAGGCTAGGGTAGCATATAGACAGGCTAGGGTAGTATATGGACAGTATAGGGGCAGGCTAGGGTAGTTTAGGGGCAGGCTGGGGTAGTATATAGACAGGCTAGGGTAGTATTTGGACAGGCTAGGGTAGTATATAGACAGGCTAGGGTAATATATGGACAGGCTAGCGTAGTATAGGGGCAGGCTAGTGTAGTATAGGGGCAGGCTAGCGTAGTATAGGGGCAGGCTAGGGTAGTATAGAGTCAGGCTAGGGTAGTTTAGGGGAAGGCTGGGGTAGTATATAGACAGGCTAGGATAGTATATGGACAGGCTAGGGTAGTATATAGACAGGCTAAGGTAGTATATGGACAGGCTAGAGCAGTATATAGACAGGCTAGGGTACTATATAGACAGGCTAGGGTAGTATATAGACAAGCTAGAGTAGTATATAGTCAGGCTAGGGTAGTATAGGGGCAGGCTAGGGTAGTTTAGGGGCAGGCTGGGGTATTATATAGACAGGCTAGGGTAGTACAGTTGCAAGAAAAAGTATGTGAACCCTTTGGAATGATATGGATTTCTGCACAAATTGGTCATAAAATGTGATCTGATCTTCATCTAAGTCACAACAATAGACAATCACAGTCTGCTTAAACTAATAACACACAAATAATTAAATGTTACCATTAATGTTCATCAGTCCACGGTAAGACAAATTGTCTATACATGGAGAAAGTTCAGCACTGCCGCTACTCTCCCTAGGAGTGGCCGTCCTGTAAAGATGACTGCAAGAGCACAGCGCAGACTGCTCAATGAGGTGAAGAAGAATCCTAGAATGTCAGCTAAAGACTTACAAAAGTCTCTGGCATATGCTAACATCCCTGTTAGCGAATCTACGATATGTAAAACACTAAACAAGAATGGATTTCATGGGAGGATACCACAGAGGAAGCCACTGCTGTCCAAAAAAAACATTGCTGCACGTTTACAGTTTGCACAAGAGCACCTGGATGTTCCACAGCAGTACTGGCAAAATATTCTGTGGACAGATGAAACCAAAGTTGAGATGTTTGAAAGAAACACACAACACTATGTGTGGAGAAAAAGAGGCACAGCACACCAATATCAAAACCTCATCCCAACTGTAAAGTATGGTGGTGGGGGCATCATGGTTTGGGGCTGCTTGCTGCGTCAGGGCCTGGACGGATTGCTATCATTGAAGGAAAAATGAATTCCCAAGTTTATCAAGACATTTTGCAGAACTTATGGCCATCTGTCCAGAAGCTGAAGCTCAACAGAAGATGGGTGTTGCAACAGGACAACGACCCAAAGCATAGAAGTAAATAAACAACAGAATGGCTTAAACAGAAGAAAATATGCCTTCTGGAGTGGCCTAAACCCTCTTGAGATGCTGTGGCATGACCTCAAGAAAGCGATTCACACCAGACATCCCAAGACTATTGCTAAACTGAAACAGTTCTGTAAAGAGGAATGGTCAAGAATTACTCCTGACCCTTGTGCACGTCTGATCTGCAACTACAGGAAACGTTTGGTTGAAGTTATTGCTGCCAAAGGAGGTTCAACCAGTTATTAAATCCAATGGTTCCCATACTTTTTCCACCTGCACTGTGAATGTTTACATGGTGTGTTAAATAAAAACATGGTAACATTTCATTCTTTGTGTGTTATTAGTTTAAGCAGACTGTGATTGTCTATTGTTGTGACTTAGATGAAGATCAGATCACATTTTATGACCAATTTGTGCAGAAATCCATATCATTCCAAAGGGTTCACATACTTTTTTTTGCAACTGTATATGCACAGGCTAGGGTAGTATATAGATAGGCTAGGGTAGTATATGGACAGGCTAGGGCAGTATAGGGGCAAGCTGGGGTAGTATATAGACAGGCTAGGGTAGTATATAGACAGGCTAGGGCAGTATAGGGGTGGACTAGAGTAGTATAGGATTGGGGGGAAGTTGTCATCATGACACACAAAACTGCTGGGAAAAAAATCTTGGTTGACAATTTGCTGGGTAAATAGAAGAGAAGGAGAGGCAGCTGTGTTTCAATTTGCTGCCCCTGTCAAAGTGCTGCCTGGGTCCAATGGACGACCCACTGGGACCCATGGTAGGGCCAGCCCTGTAGACAGGTACATGAATTTGGCGCATTCAGCACCACTTTTATAATGCATTAGAGACATTTTCACAAAATCTGTCTGTGCCAGTCTTTATGGGTTCCAGGGAGTATGTTTTTGACATATTGTCACGGGGCAGCTAGAAATGCTCAAAACTGCATCAAGAATCCATTAAATGTCCAAAAAAGTATATGTAAGACAAACCTGTCATACAGTTGTACATATGGCAATGACGTACATGTATGTATGTATGCTTAACCAGCAGAGCAGTATAGGAATTGTCTGATGCTCTCAAACCTGCTCAATCTAAATTCAAGTATTCCAGCAGTGTTAAATGACGTACTGCTTTGTACAATTCACTCCAAATAAGTGTACATTTACCCTTGGTAGTTAATCTACATTTTTAACTGTCACTGTTAAGGCTCTACATTTCATCGTACCAAGGGGCTAGGGTTTTATTGGTCATGTCAAATACAAAATATATTAAGAGGGACACTCACAGTTTTGTTCTTTTTTTGTTCTTGGTGTTTATTTTTATATCACTAATTAAACCAGAGAGTGTGATTTATAATTGCATCAAAGTCTATTTTATTACATTGACATATCAACACTACGGTAAGTTGTCCATATTAGCCACCAGGAAAGGGATCTACTATGTAAAGTAAGAGGGGAGAATCTGCTGTCTAATTTAGCAGCTAGAATTCAAAAGCTGGTTTCTGCATTGTCACCTTAAAGGCCCCTTTCACATTGGCGTTCCCTGTGCGGGGTCCGTTTTTGCCCACTGAGCTGGCGGATGACAGATCCGTCTCTGCTCACTGTGCGGAGACGGATCTGTCAGCGCCGCTCTCCTCTATGGGAAATTGGATGACAATGGACTGTCGGTCCGTGTTCATCCGATCTGATCCCCAGATGGATGGAAAGATAGGGTTTCCATCCGTCAGACTATACGGACCATGGTTTAGATAGGAGAGGGGTGGATGTCAGCGGACATGTCACCGCTGACATCCACCGCTCCATAGAGGAGAATGGGGCATCCATTCAGGTTCGCATGAAAAACGGACAGGCGGACCTGAACGGAACGCCTATGTGAAAGGGACCTAAAAACAGGTAAGGGATGTGCTCTTTTTTCTAATAGATCCAGCAAAGATAATACTAGACAGTCAGACATGAGCAGGCAGAATCATCCAAATGTTTATTTTTAGCTGACTATGACATAAATGTACTAGGCCTTCCAAGAGGTGGCAGAGTCCAGTGGGGGACAGGCTGCATTAAAGTGCATACTTACCTCCTATGTGCGGTTGGTTTTGCACAGAGCAGCCCCGATCACGGGGATCAGCTTCTTCATGGGTCCCTCCTTGCAGCTCCTGGCCCCTCCTCCTGTGCTCCCTCAGCCAGCAGCTTGCTACAGGGAGCACCAGAGCTCCGTGTTTCGATTCAGACATGGAGCCCCGCCCCTGCCCCCTCTCTCCCAATTGGCTGACTGACTTTGATTGACAGCCACGGGAGCCAATGGCACCGATGCTGTGTCTCAGCCAATCAGGAGTGTCCTGGACGGCTAAGACACTCATGGACATCGCTGGAGAGAGAAGGGGCTCAGGTAAGTAATTAGGGGGTGCTGGAGGGCTGCTATATACAGAAGGTTTTTTTATCTTAATGCATAGAATGCATTAAGATAAAGAAAAACCTTCTGCCTTTACAACTCCCTTAATGTGGTTGTAAACCTCTGAAATGAAAAAAGAACAGAGCATACCTTTTATAGTGTTTACTAGCATCAATCCAAAGCACTTAGTGTGATTTCTATCTGCTCTCTCCTTCTGCTATCTGTATGACTCACTTCTGACAGTCCATACTGACACCACAAAATCATAAGGTTGGCCCTGCCCTCCCTCCAGCACAGAGCAGGTAGCTGCCAATGTCAGCTGGTGCATGTTTCCCTATGAGACTGTGGATAGGGGGTGTGTCCATTCCCTACACTCAGGTCTCAGGTTACACTCAGCTCCCTGCTCTACGCTGTGCAATGTGTGACATCAGATCCCTGCCCTCTGCCTGCTGAGCTGAGAAATAGCATTTGATATGTGTTTTAGAAGGTTGTAGAAGAGAGAGGGCTGCAGAGAAGCAGATACAACTTATGTAGGATGATGTGTTTTAGAAGGTTGTAGAAGAGAGAGGGCTGCAGAGAAGCAGATACAACTTATGTAGGATGATGTGTTTTACCTCTGTGTATCACCTGAGGAATGTCATTTCAGTGGGTCTATGTAAGGGTTTACAACCCTATAAGACTGTGTAGAGGGGGTGTGCCTATTCTCTCCACTCAGGTCTCAGGTTATACTCAGCTCCTTGCTCTATGTTGTGCACTGTATGACATCAGATCCCTGCCCCCTGCCTGCTGGTGTGTTTTAGAAGGCTGTAGAAGAGAGAGGCTGCAGATAAACAGATGTAACCTGTGTAGGAGGATTTGTTTCAACTCTGTGTATCACCTGAGGCCAGTCCCTTCAGTGGGTATATGTGTTAACAACCACTTTAAAGCAGTTGTATAACATTAAAAAAATAAACAAATAAAAAACCTGTAAGGGAAAAGCATAATGAGCTAGTATGTCCCTTATTGACCTCCGTCAACCTCCTGTTTGACAGTTGGCCAGATTACCTTTCAGTGAATTCTTTCTTATGGTATAATTAGAAAAAAAAATGAAATCTATACAATTGTTTTTTATTCAAAGAATATAACCCCTTTTAAAGGAAAGTCTCTTTTAAACATCAAATACAACATCTGCATCTACAACAGCATTACAACATGCATTGAACATTATATTATGCACTTACTATGCAAGTGTAAGGCCTAAATGATGAACACTTGCAAACCCCCTCGGAGAGTATAGCCATTGATGCCATACTCACCTAGGATGAAGGACACCATACAATGTCTACATGGTGACTCTTCATCCATAGTCTTTCTCTTAGTTCTTAAAATGTCATACTGTAGTAAATATTCAACATTGTATGTCATTTTAACTATCTTTCTCGTTTGGGTGTGTACAGGATGTTAAAAGATAAACTGAGCCTGGTTTTACTATTAACTGTATTATTTGTTTACCATGGTCTATAACTGTCTAAAGAAGCAGGGGCGAATGTCATCTTATGCTTCCCATTTCCTTCTAGAGTTTATCATTCTTATTTGTGTACGGCTGGCTGGACGTAGGTTCCTACTCCTTATGATGAAGTGGCAGGTGATGACAGATCACAAGGGCCATTCCACTTTTTGCCCCACTCTTTTCTTAAAATGCCCCAGATATGCAGTCGGTAATAGGAAAACATACAGGTATTGGAGCCCTTAACCACATGTGTGCATGTTACATTCAGTAAAACGCCTTAAAATACGGATGCTGATGCCATATATATATGCAATATTGCTGAAAGATATAAATGTTTATACTTCACTTGAGGTTGAAGCTGGACAAGTTGATGGAAGCAGTTGGAAGCAACCCAGGGAACAATGAGTCACTGACCCATAGTAAAGAGAAGCTAATACCTCCTAGTTCACAGATAATGCGCTGAAACGGAAGCCTTTCAAATATCTCATATTTAGGTACATTGCTCCATATGGCTTCCGCTTCTACAAAGTAAAGAACAGTTTGTTTAGTGTGGCCCGAGCAGCCAAGAAATGTATCCAAACCAAAATAACCACATGAGTTTTTAATTCCCCTTCGAGGCATTTTTAGTTGTAGATTTGGGTTTGGATTCATGTGCAGTGAGTTCTAAAGTTAAACAATTCTGGTCTGCAGCAAATTAAAAATTTCCCTAACAATTGGGGAGTATGAATATTTCCTTTTCTCACTGAAACCAGACTGTCTACCTAAAATGTGTGTGTACCACATTTGCTGAAAGGCACATCAAAGGTCCCTTGTAACGGACAAGAATAATGGATTTACTATATTCTGAGCCTTCCACTCTAGAGAGTAAAGACAGCAGAAAACACTTACTTGCTTTCAGACTCGGCTGTGTTTGGAGGGATGGAAATGTCCAGCAGGACCTGCAGTTGTTAAAGCACGTTATCATCACTAACCTCAGACATACATGCATAATGATTTGAATGAAGCACATCATTGAGATTTTAGAGAGGTTTTTGGTAGAGCGGCACATTATTCACTTATGTGTCATCCACAGGAAAAAGAAACATAGGTAACCCTGAAACCTGAAATTACCTCTGGGACTGTATTAACTTGGCAAATAAATTGAGACATTCACAGGCTGCAAAGTACAATGAAGAACAAATAGCCCTCTTGTGGTCACTACTTAGTGGAGCAGAAAATGTCCAGACGACCAGGAACAATTCTTACAGTAAGATGAAATAAAAACAAATATCTTTTGTCTCGTTACAGTAAGGCTGGCCATACATTAGTAAAAAAATTTTTTTCTGTTCAAAAATAACTGATTTCCCCATCGACACTCTCAACATGGATGGGGAGATCCTTGTTGCTGAGCTACTGTGTTCTGACAGTGGGGAGATCCATGTCAGCCATGACACCTTCTCCTGAGAAACATCTAAAATCTGTATGAAATGTTTTAATTTATTTTTTGTATAAATGGACATAAGATACGTATAGTGGGTGTTCTCAAATTTGACTGCAAAAGTAGGAAATACGCTTTAAAGTTAATGAGCATTTAGCCATACACTAAAAATATCTCATTATAGCTACATTAGCATACAATTACACTACTGAAACACGAAAAATAGCAAAAAATTTCATATAACATTACAACCTACTTTTGATCTGCAGATTCTATTTAGCCTCCCAGGAAATATATAACTTGCAGATACAATCCTGATGATGTTTTATAAAATGCATATAAGAAAGTGTGACAAGCTTTTAACACTACTCATGGTGTCCTTGAGGAATGTAGAGCAGGCAGCATTAGAGAATACACAGATGTTGCCTCTTCTCTTCCAGCTTGGAAGATGTGTTATGTTAGAGTAAAATAAAACAGATTTTGGATCATAAAGACAACTGAGCACCTTTTATTCTGGAACCCAACAGAGGAGCACATGTAACAATTGTAGATTCTACTATGCCAGAAATTCTTTGGAACACTTCTTTGTTAACAAACATTAGAGATGAGTAAAGTGATTTGAGCGAACCAGGATTCGACCCAAATCGCACCGATTTGCTGAAGGTCGGCAAAGGTTTGGTGGTTCACAATAGTTTCTGGTGATCTTATATTGGGTTGCCCCAGGCTGACTGCAATTACTATTTGTTACTAGCTGCCAATAGTTTTTATCACTTCCCGTTTTTTTTTTATAAGTAGACGAAGGACTGGTGTCATGCTAAGTCACAAAAAAGCAAACTTCAGGAGTCAGGCAGGGACAGGTTGAGGTCCTCTCAGTGGCAAAGGGTCAGCATTAGGAAGAAAAAACTGGAGGATATATGGACAAGGAAAGCAATTTAGGGATAATTAGCGGTTTGTCTTGTGAGCAGTAAATTAAAAAGTGTTGATAAGATACTTAGAAAAGTAAGTAGCTCTTAGGCTTCATGCACACAGGACTTTTAAAAAAATGTCCAAAAACGTCAGTAGCTTATCAGGGATGTTTTCAGCTTTCACCAGCGTTATATTACCGCCATTTTTTCGTGTATTTAAAGAGCCAGCGTTTTTTATTCAATTGGTCTAAAACGTCCAAAAATGTTGGGGATTGACGTTTTTGAGTGTTTTTGGATGTTTTTAAGCTTTAGAACTTCTTACAGCTGAAAAATGTCCAAAAAAACCCTCAGGTCTTGGGGTTTTTTACAGCTCAAAAATGTCACTGCTAAAAACAGTTGATAACAGCCTATGTATGCATGAACACATAGGATAACATGATGGAGGGTTTATTGACTGTAGAAAAAAACCTCTGCAGCTAAAAACAGCTGCTGTAAAACAGTCCTGTGTGCATGAGGCCTCACTGTTTTTTTGTCATCGTTGAACAATAATCACCAACCATATTGTACGCTTTTGATTAAAACAATGTGTTATATTCTACACATACATGTATATATGTCTGAAAGCAGACCATTGCAACTCAAACTGGCCTTTTTTTTTTACTCCTATATTGTTTGAACATGGGTTTTTGTTAAGGGGCATACCCAGGGGTTAAACAGAAGTAAGACGTTGAGCATCAGAGAGGACAAAACAGAGACAGGCAAGGGTAATTTTCAATGCCAGCACTGGGTGAGGGTTTAAAGCTGTGGTATGGAGTGCATGTTACTCATTCTTGTCACTTCTTTCCAGAAAGGTTGGACTTGATGTGACCTTCAAGTTGCCCCACTGGCAACAGTCAGGTAAAGGGAAGAGAGGACAATGAGGTATAATATCAGATGTAGTATAAGACTGAACAAACAAGGCTTATAGCCAGCTTACCTGAAAGGGCCCCCTTACCCCATCCGTAAGTGACTGAGGACATAGATTTATCAGTCCCTTTCTCTGCAGCCTCAGCTGCACAGATGAATGAATAGGAAGTGCTTCAAGGCTTCCTGCTCATCACAAATTGAAGCATAATAAACTCAGTTTACTGTGCTTCAGCGATAAACGGACACAGGCTTGACTGGTACCGATTGATACTGTGTTAATTCAGGAAAGGGGGCAGTAAATGACCTGTATATTTACCGCCCCCTTCTCTCACTCTCCATCTTGGAGCATCCCCCTGTGTGCCCATAGCAGCTGCTGGCTTCCCTCCTCTCCTGCCAGCAGTAGCTGCTGGCTTCCCTTCTCTTCTTTCCCATTGGCAGTTGCATTGGGGCCCGAACAGCAAATGGAAGGGGCGCATGTGCAAGAACCAATCCGGGGGGGGGGGGGGGG
>BLSH010482072.1:571149-587175 GCA_018402905.1 Glandirana rugosa | reverse complement strand
CCCCCCCCCCCCCCCCCCCCTTGAATTAATGGGGCCCAGGACCCGTACAGAAGGGCTGGCTGTAATGCCTTATCAGTGGCCCTGCGTATAGGCTATAAGAAAGCGAAAGACAAGCAAAAGTCAGGTGGAGTAGATACATAAGCATGTGGTAAAACTTGGTTGCAAAGAGGTAAACATTCAGAAGGCAAGCCTAGTTATTACCAGGATAAAAGACAGAGTATAAATACCACTGGCCCAGATACAGTATATAGGAAAAGATCATAAGTTAAAGAGAGTGATATGCCAAAAACAGGAAACAGGAATAGAAGACTAAACCTGAACTTTAATTATGAACCTTAATCTTTTTTCATTAAGAAAAAAGGAGCAGGAATACACAAAGGTACCAAACTAACCAGACACTAGTCTAGACTGAGGTCACAAGCATCATAAGAGAAAGGAGACTTCTAAAAAATCTCAAGGATTGCAAAAACAAAGCACAAATAAAAAAGCTGAAGCCAGGTAAACAGATGATGGACAAATTGGGAGCAATAAAGACCAAAATAGCAGCACAAATGCAAAACAAATACAAAGCATAATAAGAGGTAGGACAATAGTAGTAGTGATTTGTCACTATTTCAACATTAAAAGTCCAATGTCCATATTCCCCACGCACACATTCCTGAAAATGGCTGTAGTAATGCTGGGTGCTGTAAGGACCACCAGCTGGAAACTGTAGATAATCAGAGTGAAGGTCACTTGCCCGACGAAGGGGCCCTGTGTGGCTCTGTAACATTGCCGTATGTGTACCGCGTGACCATGTCAATAAAGCTTTGCACCCTTTTAAGGAATCCTTGATGTGCTGATGACATTTCTTCACTCTATTTCAACATGCAATGGTGCAATGTAAAAGGTGTATCCTGTGTGATGTGTCATTGTTCTTACACTGTGGGAAAGGGTTGGCCATTTAAGAAAATTTATTTAGAAAGCAGTACGACAGTAGCAGTGAGACCGCGCATTCCAGCAACACCTCAACCCACAAAATAAAAGCTGGGAATCCTAAATAAGATAACAACAACAGCACCTGTAACAGCAAGAAATGTTGCTGTTCCTAACTATTTACAATGTACCAGCAGGCCTATTTGCCCAAATCAAACTCGTTTTTTTTTTTTTTTCAAATTAAAACAGACCTTCACCCTGAAAAACAATGTAGCCGGACCAGCCCTGTCCTCTACTACAATTGGATATTTTACATTTTTTTTAATGCACTTTTAGAGCCCATTCACACAGGGGCGACTTGCGATCCGACTTGAGTTGCCTCAAGTCGCCCCAAGTCGCTTGACATTTGAAATCCCATTGAAATGAATGGGAGCCGTCTTAATATACACGACTGAAGTCGCTCCGACTTCAAGGCGACTTCTGAAAAGGTTCCTGTACTACTTCTAGGCGACTTCTATCCGACTTGTGCCCATAGAATTCAATAGAAGTCGCCTCCAAGTCGGATCCCCCATCTACATAGAAGCGACTTTACAGTCAAAAGAATAGAATTTATTTTTAGGCAGCCCCCTCCCTCCCTTCTCTGATTGGTCAAGTCAAAGTCGCCTGGCAAAAGTCGTGTTGTAAAGTCGCCTGAGGTCTTTGAAGTCGCGCTGGAAGTCGCGCTGAAAGTCGCGCTTAAATCGCCTAGCGAAGTCGCGCTGAAATCGTGTCGCCCCTATGTGAATGCAGCCTTACTGTGCTGCAGGGCAGCAGTTTCTAGGTTAGAATGACACTGGTTAGACCCGACAAAGGCCTTTGGCACACCTTGCTTACATGTGCACAACATCATTCTCGCACAGGCGAGAGGGGAAGAAGTGATGCCATGTAGCATAAAAAAATATAAATAACTTAAAAATATAAAAGCACTGGCAGATGTTGGGAACTGAATTTTTTTATTCATTGCTGAACCTAGAGTTGGGCTTTAATGGTTGTGCATTCCACTGGGCTGACCTAGTGTACATCTTCACAGACCTTTACATTGTTGCTTTACCTATGCCAGCAATTATGTTTAAATTCTTTATATAGACCAAAACGAGACAAGGTTAAACATTCAATCATACGAGTCACATTTCAATACAATTACACATAGTAGTGGAACTGGTACATATTAACCACTTCCTTACTGGGCACTTAAACCCCCCTCCTGCCCAGACCAATTTTTGGCTTTCAGCGCTGTCGCATTTTGAATGACAATTGCGCGGTTATGCGACGTTGTACCCAAATAAAATTTGCGTCCTTTTTTTCCCACAAATAGAGCTTTCTGTTGGTGGTATTTGATCCCCTTTCTGATCGCCGCTATAAACAAAAAATGAGCGACAATTTTGCAAAAAAAGGGATTTTATTAAAACTTACCGTAAAATCCTTTTCTCCGAGTTCACTGACAGACGCAGCTCTTCATTGACTTTATGGGGGTTTTATGTTCGTCCAACTAGGAGTTAACTAGACAGGGAAAACAATCAGCTGGCCCCTCCCCTGGGGGCCATCCTCTCTTCCTACATCAAACCCCCTCACAGTATAGCTCTTCAGTTCGTACACAAGCCATACCAAAACAGAGCCCAGAGGGGTGGGTGCTGCGTCTGTCAGTGAACTCGGAGAAAAGGATTTTATCGGTAAGTTTTAATAAAATCCCTTTTTCTCCTTACGTTCACTGACAGACGCAGCTCTTCATTGACTTTATGGGGACGTCCCCAAACTGTGTAAAAAAAGAGGGGTGGGCAAACGCAAACAACAGTACCCAACTGAACCTCTGAGGAGGTGCCAGTCGCGCCTACACTGCCACCTGCAGAACTTTGCGGCCAAAAGCAGCATCCGAAGATGCAAACACATCAACTTTGTAAAACTTAGTGAAAGTGTGAACCGAGGCCCAAGTGGCCGCCTTGCACACCTGTGACACCGAGGCCTGGTGTCTGAAAGCCCAGGAAGTACTAACCGCCTGGGTAGAATGAGCCGTGACCGGAAAAGGGGGAACCTTGCCCCGAACGGAATACGCGTGGGTCACGGTTTTTCTAATCCAATCGTAGCCGAAGAGGCCGCCAATCCTTTGCGCGGGCCCTCTGGCAGAACAAACAAGGCGTCAGCCTTTCGAAAGGGAGCTGTAGTAGCCAAGTACACCCGTAAGGTCCTAACTACGTCCAAGGCATGCAACTCGAATTCCTTCGGGTGCGATGGACACGGGCACAATGAAGGCAGAACAATATCTTCATTGATGTGAAAAGAAGAGACTACCTTCGGGAGAAAGGAAGGAAGGGGTCACAAGACCGCCTTGTCCTTGTGCAGCACCAAATAAGGAGACTTGCATGAGAGGGCAGCCAGTTCCGACACCCGTCTGGCAGAAGTGATAGCAACTAAGAAAGCCACCTTCTGCGACAGAAGCTGCAAGGGAATCTCCCTGATCTTTTCATAAGGTGGTTTTTGGAGGACAGAAAGCACCAGATTCAGATCCCACGGAGCCATCGGGGGTCTCACCCGAGGCGCCACATGTCGTGCACCTTGTACAAAGGTACGAATCAGAGAGTGCGAAGCCAAGGGCCTCTGAAAGAGTATGGCTAAGGCAGAGAACTGGCCCTTGAGAGTACTCAAGGCCAAATGCTTATTCAGGCCCTGCTGTAAAAAGGTCAGGATCCTGGAGACGACAAACGAGCGAGGGTTATAGCCCCCCGCCTCGCACCAAGCAATGTAAGCCTTCCAGGTGCGGTGATAAATCTTGCGATAAGTGCACTTGCAAGCTTTTAACAGAGTTGGGATCACGGAGTCGGCCACTCCCCTATCCCTCAGCACCTGGGACTCAATAGCCAAGTCGTCAAAGCCAGCGAGGGTAAAGCAGGGTGCAATATGGGTCCTTGAGACAGGAGATCGTCTTGCATCGGGAGCCGCCAAGGGGCATCTGCCACCATTTGCACCACGTCGGCGTACCAGGTGAGCCGAGGCCAATCTGGGGCCACCAGAATGGTCGGTATGCCCTCAAGCATTATTCTGCGCACCAATCTCGGAAGCAGATGTACCAGAGGGAAGGCGTACAGGAGACGATAATGGCTCCAGGGGACCACTAGAGCATCCGTGGCCACTGCCAACGGATCCTTCGTTCTGGACACAAAAGTTCTCACTTTGTGATTGAACCGAGATGCCATGAGATCCACATCCGGTGTCCCCCATCTGTGACAAGTCTGATTGAACACCTCCGGGTGGAGGGACCACTCCCCCTGGTCCAGGTTCTGGCGACTGAGAAAGTCCACCTGCCAGTTCTCCACACCTGGGATGTAAATCGCTGAGATCGCCGGAACGTGAAATTCCGCCCAACGCAGAATCAGAGCTGCCTCCGCAGCCGCCGCTGGGCTCCACGTGCCGCCCTGATGATTCACATACGCCACCGCCGTGGCATTGTCCGATTGAATTCAGATCGGACGGCCCTGCAATCTCTTTGTCCAATGAAAAAGACACAGCCTGATTGCTCTCAGCTCCAGCACGTTGATGGGCAGGCGGGCCTCCTGGGCCGACCAACGACCCTGGGCTGATAGCTGTCCCAGGACTCCACCCCAGCCCTTCAGGCTGGCATCCGTGGTGATCACCGTCCACTGAAGGGGGAGAAACGACTTCCCCTGAGTGAGGGCCGAGTCCCGAAGCCACCAGGTCAGAGACGCCCTGGTCTGAGAGCCCAACCTGATCGGAAGATCCAATGACCGGTGGGACTTGTCCCACTGAGCCAGAATTGCTCGTTGAAGCAAACGAGTGTGACTCTGGGCAAAGGGTACCGCCTCGAAGGATGAGACCATGAGCTGCAGCACCCTCATACAGAACCGCAAGGAAGACCGACGGTGCGATAGAAGGGTGCGCACAGCCGACTGTAAGCCCAGTAGCTTTGTCGGAGGGAGAAACACCTTCGCCTGTTCTGTGTCCAGGATGAGACCCAGATACTCCAGACGGCAGGAAGGAGACACTGACGACTTCTTCAGGTTGAGTAACCAGCCGAAGTCCAGCAGGGAGGCCATTGTGATGTGCACATTCTCCTCCAGGGCAGATACAGAGTCCGCTCGCAGGAGCAGATCGTCCAGGTAAGCCACTAAGGCAATGCCCCTCTGACGCAGCAACGCCAACACCGGGGCTAGCAACTTCGTGAACGCCCGGGGAGCGGAGGTCAGGCCGAAAGGGAGAGCTACAAATTGAAAATGGTGATCCCCAATAGCGAACCTCAGGAGCACTGATGGCGTGGATGGATGGGTACATGGAGGTACACATCCTTTATGTCCAACGACGCCAAGAATTCCCCCTGGTGAAGGGCGGCCACAACCGACCGAACAGACTCCATCCTGAACTTTCGCGCCCCGACAAACCTGTTCAGGGCCTTCAGGTCCAGAATGGGCCGAAAACCGTCCCCTTTCTTGGGAACCACAAAAAGATTAGAGTAAAAAACTCAAAATCTCTCTCCTGGGGGAACCGGTACAATCACTCCCTGGTCTGAGAGGGCCTGTACCGCCCTGGAAAGGGCCTGTCTGCGCTCCAGCGGGAGGTTTAAATTTGATGGGAAGAACCTGTCTGGGGGTAGAGTGATGAACTCTATCCTGTATCCGGTGGACACCACCTCCCGGACCCAGCGGTCGGAAATGTGAGCCAGCCACCGATCTGTGAACCCCAGAAGACGAGTGTCGGGTGGGGGCAACCCATCAGGCTGAGGAAGACTTGTCTTCCGTCTTTTCTGTTTTGCGCTGCCACTGCTGACGTCCGGCCCCTGCAGCGGCCTTACTGGAACGGGTCCCCTTGCCTGTCGTGCCAGAGGGACGAAAAGGCTTCTTCTGACCTGACCTGACGTAGAAGGCTCCTGCCGACGGCGAAATTCACGCCTGCGGGGTTCCGGGAGGAAGGTACTCTTACCGCCGGTGAAATCCTTGATGATTTCATCCAGACGCGAGCCAAATAGACGCCCACCCTGAAAGGGGAGGTCAGCCAAACCTCTTTTGGACGCGTGGTCACCCGACCAGGAACGCAGCCAAAGAATTCTACGAAGTCTGACAGCCGATATAGATATTCTGGACAATAAAGGCAGAACATCCACGGCCGCATCACAGAGGTAATTAATCCCCTGGAGCAAATACTCAGCCTTCTGCGGCTCCTCCATCAGACGACCGCCAACCAAGTCCTTCCTAAGTTCCTCAATGCATTCAGAGAAATGTTGTGCTGCCATGGCCGCAGCCAAAGCAGGTCGCACAGCAGAGCCTGCATTCAAGAACAGGGACTTCAAAAGTGCCTCTGTCTTTCTATCAGCGGGATCCTTGAAGGAAGGGGTCCCTTCTATAGGAATGGTAGTCGCCTTGGTAAGGCGTGCAATGGGTGGGTCCACCACAGGGGATTCCCATTTCTTCAGGAAACTCTCCTCAAAGGGATAACGCACGGCAAAACGTGCAGTCAGTGAGGAAGAACGCTGAGGGTGTTGCCATTCACGATATAGGAAATGATCAAAGAATTCATTGTAAGGATAGGCCTTGGTGGCCTTGGGGGGCCTAGAAGACCCGCACACATAAATAGATCGTTATTCGCCATCTTGGTCCAGTTGCAACTTAGTGCGAATGCCAGCGATAATAGTGACAACCAGCACTTTTATTTGGTCAGCAGCTGGCTCCTGGTCCCCCTCAGTTAACACATTGTCACCACCTGTCCCCTCTTCAGACGGGTCCCCCGGGGTCCCTGAGACCCTGGAGGCCACCTCCGGCTCAGAATCATCCCCTGAGGATAAAGGAGGGGGAGGGGGACGCTTCCTGGGGACCCTTGTGGAAAAAACTCAGAGAACACAGCCCGCAGCTGGGTGAGAAAAGCCCCTTGGTCAGACTGTGTGGCTGCTGATGCCACCTCAGCAGGTTCAGCAGGGAGAGCAGCCATTGCCAGGGATGACACAGGGATGTAAGGGACGCCCCGCACACAGCCACACACCCACAGGGAGTCAGAGGACAGCACCCCACCACCACCAGCACCCGGAGGGAGCCCAGCTATACTTGCAGTTCCAGCTGCCTTCTAGCGCAGATCGACTGAAGAGCTGCCCCTGTCAGCGCCGCTTCTGTGAGGAGAGAGAGAGAGCTGCAGCCACATGTAGAAAAGCAGAGCATGCAGTGAAAATGGCTGCCAGGAAACACTAGAGGCCGAATCCACCTCACAGACAGCGTGCAGTACCGAAAATGGCCGCTCCGAACGCTAGAGGGAAAGCCCCATAGACTGACAATGTCCGCGGCTACGGCAAAATGGCGGCGGTCCGCCGCAAAATGGTGGCCGATCGCCGCATGACGATCCGGATGAGAAGGCCGAACGATCGCGCGGTGCTGGGGGGTGGGGCGAGGGGTGGCAGGGGGCAAACTGGAGGACTGATCCCACCGGTGGCTACCCCGGACAAGTCATCGTTACCGCGAACGCACAAGTTTGCGGACGTCGGGCCCTCTTCACACCCTGTGACGTGGGGAAGGTAGGGCGCTCACTTACCGGTCCGACGCCACGGTAGCCACCAGAAAGCAGACTTCGCGCCCTTGACGGCGGTATGCTGCAGGCCCAACGTCACCCTGCCAAACGCATCGGTAAAGGGGACCAACAGGGGGATTTCATCCCGGGCCTCCCGCACGGAACGGGTAAGATGTGGCGGGTCCCCCATAGCGGGACTGGCTTTGCATCATGTTGGCCAGGTCGGGGAAAGTACAGAGCTCCAGGACTCTCTATGCCCCGACCAGCTTCTTGATAGCAGATCATCTTGATTTCAGTAAAAATAAAAAATAAAATAAAAAATGGTCATATCATGGCGTTTTTATTATTTTTTTTTTTTTTACTAGTAATGGCGGCGATCTGCGATTTTTATCGGGACTGCGATATTGCCGCAGAAATGACGGCCATTGTTTACACATTTTTGGGACCAATGACATTTATACAGCGATCAGAAATTTAAATATCCACTGATTACTGTGTAAATGTCATTGGCAGTGAAGGGGTTAACCTGCAGGGGGCAGTGAAGGGGTTAAATATGTTCCCTGGGTGTGTTCTAACTGTGGGGGGATGGGGCTGGCCGGGACATAACAGATCTAACTGATCCCAGTGACAGGGATCAGTAGATCTGGTATGTCCCCTGTCGCAGAACGGGGAACCGCCGTGTTTACATCGGCGGTTCCCCGTTCTGAGGCTGCTAAAAGAGATCAGCGGGTCTCGGGCGGACATCGAGTCCGCCCGAGCCACGGGCACGCTCGCGCAGGGGGCGCGCGAGGAGCGTGCACAGGGGACGACGTCCATGGCATTTCAGATCCACGCTGGAGCCGTACTTCGGCAATAGCGCGGATCTGTAGGGGTTAATATCTAGAAATAAATTGTATACAAATCAACACAAAGAGGACATATACAGTACCAACAAAATTACACAGAATACAGAAGAGTAAATTGATGTCACCCTTGTGATTGTCTATGGTTTTAAATTTATAGAGGAAGGGGAAGCAATAAACTGTAGGGAAATTGTCGGGGTATAAGAGGAAAGTCCCTCCACTAGATTAAGGGAAAAAAAACAGCAAGGAGTTAAGGGGTGCATCTACGAGATGAAAGATGGAAGAACGAAGAAAAAAAAAAAGGAGGGTAAGGGGTAAGTAGGTCGATGGGGAAGAGGGTGAGGGGCATGTGGAAAGGGTGGAAGGTGATGAAAGGCAAGAGAAACTCCTTAGCCTATCGAGTGAGGCTTGATTCTCTCAACTCATATCTAAGGTGCTTGGGAGTCTGAGGCTAGCAAGTCTATAAAAGGGATCCAGAGTGTCCAGATATGGAAATATTTGTTGGATTGGTCTTTCAGGCCTGCCATAAGTTGCTCCATTAATTGGCTATCTGAGATGCTAACATGCCACTGCTCTATGCTAGGTGAGTTTGTTTTTTCCAACATAGCATGAATACAAGCTTTTCTGGCATGCAGCAGATGTTTGACAAGAGAATTCTTGTAGCCTATGAATGAAAGTGACATATCAAGTAGGTGAGAAGCAGGTTTGCCCACAAAAGACACCCAGGTCAGATTTTTGATAGAATTTTTGACCCCAAACCAGAAATTGTGCAAGAATGAGCTGTTCCAAAAATGTGTAATAATGATCTCTCCATTTTTTGGCATCTCCAACAAAGAGAAGAGATCTGAGGGTTGATTTTGTGGAGTATTTGGGGTGTTTAATAACACTACATTGGGATTGTATATCCATTTTCTAATATGAATTCGCTAAGGACATACTGGAGTTGATTTACTAAACCTGGAGCGTGTAAAATCTGATGCAGCTGTGCATGGTAGCTAATCGGCTTCTCACTTCAGCTTGTTCAATTAAGCTTTGACAAAAACCTGGAAGCTGATTGGTTTCTATGCAGAGCTGCACCAAATTTTGCATTCTCCAGTTTTAGTAAATCAACCCCATTGTGTGCAAAGTAATCATTCTTTTTCAGCCTGGGAGAATGTGGTGTGCAGTTTTTGTTCCCATTTAGTTATGAATTAGGATCCCCCAAGGTCAGCGTCGAATATAACCCCTTGTGGGGAGTTAAAAGCGCTGCGCGCCCGCCGTAGTGCCGCTATAGCAGCGGTAAATCCCTGCTGAAACTAGCAGGGATTTACTGCTACCGCCTGCCTGCCCCAGTGTGAAAGTAGCCTAAGTATAATTAGCAGTCTCTTGATCATGAGTATAATTAGCAATCTCTTGGTCATGGTACTGTACAGCGGAGAACCACTACAACTTAGCCAAAACTGATGATCACTCAGTCTGAAGAGTAAAATTTAAGCCCTAAGCAGTTCAAAGAGCTTTAATAAAAGTGAAGAAACCCATAGAAACCAGTCAGATACCTAGAGATAAAGTAGAAGTTCAGTCAAATCCTAACTATACTTAAACCTGCTGCCATTCCCATTCTATTCAGACTACCCTATAAAGCAAAAAATGTGAATATTTACCTATTCTGCTGACACCGTTGTCGGATGTCCCTCCTCTACACTGAAGGTGTTGCTGGGAGCCGGTCATTGAACCGGACCAGAGTGCCCTCAAAATAGATAAGTATAGAGATCTTTCCTTTACAGGGTTGTAAGAATAGGCTTAGAATGGGGGTAGGAGTAGCTTTAGGTATATAAGGATTTGACCGGTCTACCACTTTAAGTACTGAAATATGAATTCAGGTTACCGCATTGCAGGTGGATCATTAAGCTAACAAGAATTTTAAAAAAGACAACTTCAGTAAGCATTCAGAACTTCAGTTTTCAAATGTTCTCAATCATGCATACAGTAACACAAAGCTAGGAATAAGGCCTCATGCACACAGGACGTTTTTTGACATTTTCACAGCTGCAGACATTTTTTTCTACAGTCAATAAACCCTCCATCATGTTATCCTAAGTGTTAATGCACACATAGGCTCTTATCAACTGTTTTTAGCAGTGACGTTTTTGAGCTGTAAAAAAAACCCAAGACCAGTGGGTTCTGAGAGACGTTTTTCAGCTGTAAACATCTAAAAAATGCACAAAAATGTGGCTCACCAACGTTTTGGATGAAAAAATGCTCAAAACGTCAAGAACGCTCAAAAACGCTCAGAAAAGCTGAAAAATCACTGATAAGCTACTGACGTGCAGGGAGCACGCAAAGGGGCGGACGTCCCCCGGCAATTCAGGTCCGCAATGTAGCCGACTTTTGGCTATAGCGTGGATCTGTAGAGGTTAAATGAGTTCAGGGGCAGCTGTAAAAAACGTCCAAATGCCCCTGAACCTCCGTTTATCAGCCTCAGTGTGCAGGCTACACTAACAAAAGAAATGCTATTTTCTGCTAGATTTTTTTTACACCAAAAAAAATAAATAAAATACAACTCCGTAGTTTGACATTTATTATGTGTATGTGATTGCAGCTGCCATTCAGTGAAAGAAGCAGTTTAACAAGTGTGTTCTGGACCAACGCTTTTGTTGCAAACTGTTTTCTTTAAGCACTTTCCTTTTTAGTAGGACACAAAAGAAAGTTGTGTAAGACACTAAGGACAATAGAACGCACTAACTTAAGTAGCAGTTTAATTAAAACTGAACAGCAAGCTGCCACTCAACATTTTAAACGCTTGGGTTCATTAGTCAAGCTGAATGACTTCCATAAGATTTGGAATCCAATCCTTTTTCTGCAAGCTACAGACCAGTGGAGACAATATGTGCTAAAAGGATTGGCATAATATATACAAGAGCACTTCAGTGGAGAGATAGAGTTGTCCATATCTTCTCAATAATCACTCTTCCATAAAATGTACAAAGTGATGTCCCCAATGCTCCCCTTGGGCAAACACCTGTTTACAAAGGGACAGATGACATTATAAAGGGAATACATCTCATCTCCTGATCCCTTTCGAATTGAGTGTTGTTTTACTGGCCTGTGTCAGAGTGGATAATTTAATCTCATGTTCTGGCCAATTAACCAAAAACCATTTGCTTTCTGTAAGGCTGACTCTAAAGTATTTAAATATATAATGAAAGGAGAAAGAACAATTATATGGGAAATCTGTTAAGCAAAGATACATTTTATTAATCATGCTATAATCCATTTGCAATAGCTCAGAAGCTGGAAAAAAGGCAAGGAAGGGAAATATATTCAATTGGTGCTACACTTGTGATGGTAGAATAAAAAAAAAAGATTAAATTGAATCTGTGTTTTAAGCGAACTATAGATGGATGGAAATCTGGCTGCTTCAACAGGGACCAGAAGAATATAGACCCATATATGGCTGTCCCGGGCATTAGATCGACTTCTTTTGAATGGGAATGTTGGAAGACATTTGGCAATCAGCAGCTGCAGCCGCTGATCAGTGTGTTCTGATAGTGGGGAACAGAGCAGGTAGTGTCACCAGCAAACCAGGATCTTCAAATGAGTGCAACCTTTAATAGATGATCACATCGTTACAGCAAAGAGCGACGTTTCGGAGCCGCGCAGGACCCCTTCATCAGGCATGTGACCGGTCACATGCCTGATGAAGGGGTCCTGCGCGGCTCCGAAACGTCACTCTTTGCTGTAACGATGTGATCATCTATTAAAGATTGGACTCATTTGAAGATCCTGGTGTGCTCGTGACACTACCTGCTCTGATGACATGGGGTTCCAGCCGTTGGTCACTTCAGCACCCGCACTACAATTAAGCCATCTGAAAAAGCAGGAACGTGTGTGTTGGGAATTTCATAACTGATAGTGGAGAAGTCCCTGTGTCAGAATGCAATGTCGCAGAAGGAAGAAATCTTTGCTTATGTGGATGAAGGAATCCTTTTGTTTTTATTTTAATCAGCCCTCTGGCTCACTGAAATAAAATGATTCATCTATGGCTTTTGCTTTAGGTCCCATGCACACAGGACATTTTTGGACGTGTTTACAGCAGCTGTTTTTAGCTTCAGACGTTTTTTTCTATAGTCAATAAACCCTCCATCATGTTATCCTATGTGTTCATGCACACATAGGTTTTTATCAACTGTTTTTGGCTGGGGGGTTTTTGAGCTGTAAAAAAAACCCAAGACAAGTGGGTTCTGAGAGACGTTTTTCAGCTGTAAAAACGCTCAAAAATGCGCAAAAATGTGGCTCACCAAAGTTTTTGGACGTTTTTGATCCATTGAGGGAAAAACAAAAACGTTACTGCTCAGAAACGTGGATCACCAATGTTATTAGACGTTTTTGATCCATTGAAGAAAAAAAAAAAAAAAACGCTCAGAAACACTACTGCTCAAAAACGTTCAAAAAAGCTGCTGACGTTTTTGTAACTTTTTTTAACATCCTGTGTGCATGAGGCCTTAAGCTAATTATAGATGACTTGAAATTCGGCTGGTTCAGCAGGGACTAGACAAATTTCAATCCATGAATGGCCATCCTGGTGCAACAGAAGTCGATCATTCAATTGACATCTGTCGAACAGAAATGTTGGAAAACTTTTGTCACTGAAATTGTAAAATGCACACCATTGTTTCTACATCAAACAATTAACTTATAGCTTAAAGAGGAAGTAAATCCTGATGGGGTTTACTTCTTCTATATTCCTCTGTAAAGTAGAAGCATAATGGGCTACTATGCATCGCATAGTAGCCGATTATGTGTCACTTACCTGCAAACGAAGCCTGCGACATCCAGCGATGTCCTCTGTGCAGGCAGCGTCCATCTTCAGTCCATCTTCAGCCCCTCTTCCTTCCGGGGCTGCAATCTCTGGCTCTGTGACTGTGACGATCACAGTGAAGGAATGACACGGAGGCCGTTTCTTCACTGCGCATGTGCCGAAATGATGTCGGCACATGCAGAACACTGTATATCTCCTGAACCATGCAGGTTTAGGAGATATGCAGGGCACCTACAGGTAAGCCTTATTATAGGCTTACCTGTAGGTTAAAGTGGTTGTCACGGCTTGACAACCACTTTAAGAATCTATTTAGTGATATTTGATTTTGACAAAAGAAAAAATAACTATGTCCAAAATATCCAGACTATCCCAACTAAGTCCAAATCTTGAAAAATTGCTTGGGACTTAAAGTGGAGTTGATGTATAATGGTAACTACTCTTGAAAGCTGTCCCCACCACCCTCCTAACACCTATGCTTACTTACCTGTGAAAGAAAGATATACAGTATATGCTTGCCTATTTTCAGGCCACTCTGCTCTGGTTACGTGATCCCACTCCCATATGTCAGTCAGCTTTCCTGCAAGGGAGAGGAGAGAGCGCCGACAATGGATAGGCCATTGAAGCCTATGGGCGACGTCATGCTCCCAGTTATTACAAGCCATTGTGGGAGTGTTCTCTCCTCTCCCCTGCAGCTGCTGGCATAGGGGAGATCACATGACCACACCAGAGCAGCCTGAAAACAGGTAAACATACAGATCGTCCTTAACCGATTCCCGACCGGCTTGCGTACATTTACTGCTGCAGAGTGGCTGGATAACGGGAAACGCCGTCTATAAACAGAGGCTTGCGCATGCACTGCTAGCAGACGGGAGTGTGCTGCCGGTGGCCCCCTGCAGGTTAACCCCTTCACTGCCAATGACATTTATACAGTAATCAGTGGATGTTTAAATTTCTGATTGCTGTATAAATGTCATTGGTCCCAAAAAAGTGTCAAAAATGTCTGACATGTCCACTGCAATATCGCAGTCCCAATAAAATTCGCAGATCGCTGCCATTACTAGTAAAAACATCATAAATTAATTCTCATGGTTTGTAAACGGGGCAACTACTTTAGCAAAAAGTATAAAAATATAGGTTTTTGTTTTTTTTAAATTGTCGCTCTTTTTTTGTTTATAGCGGTGATCAGAAGTGACGCAGAGGTGATAAAATACCACCAAAAGAACGCTCTATTTGTGAGAAAAAAAGGACGCCAATTTTGTTTGGGTACAATGTTGCACGACCGTGCAATTGTCAGTTAAAGTGACGCAGTGCCGAATTGCAAAAATTGCTTAGGTCCTACAGTGGGAACCCCTTCCGGGGCTGAAGTGGTTAGACAGGTTAGTAAAGTCAGCCATAGACAGTAAGAATCTCGGGTGGTTTAGCAGGAAATGGCTAAAATTCGAACCATGTATAGGCAGGCTGAATGTGACCAAGTTGATCGATCGATCAACTTGGGTACAACCAGCCTGCCGGATTTTACATGCGATTCTCCAGCGGGGACGGCATCCCCCACCCAGAGAATACAATGGCTTGGCGAGAGGGATTCCCCTGACAACTCTTTCTGTAGCAGCAATTACATTCTCAAGTGTTTTTGGTGATTGTTTGTAAAAACTGTGCACCACAGAACTCCAAATTAAAAAACAATAAAATATTAAGAAATAAAATAGTGAACAGGCACTTGCTGCCGCCCATCAGGTGTATAGACACCTAAACAAGAGTGAATATAGGTGGGCGCTAGCAATATCCAAACCCACTGCCTGTAATGTGCATACAGCTACATGTGATAATAAATAATATATATCTATATATACAGCATCTCACTTACACTGTTATACAAGCTGTACACTCACTACTTTACATTGTAGCAAAGTGTCATTTCTTCAGTGTTGTCACATGAAAAGGTAGAATAAAATATTTACAAAAATGTGAGGGGTGTACTCACTTTTGTCAGATACTGTGTATATATATATATATACACACACACAGTATATATACACACATATATGCAAACTGTATATTTACACTACATTATTCATGTTAGCCTATTGTAATTGCACAATCATTTCATTGCAGCATGCAAATGAATACACCACAGCATTTGGACACCTGAATTGAATCATAAATAATGTAAAAGTTTGGTTTTTGCAGGGATATGAACTCTCCTTTAAGGGCACATCGGTTCTCACATTCATGACCCCACACTAAAGGGAAATAAGGTTACTTTCACCTACAAATCACTGTTAAAGCCAGATTGTTAATATTTTTTTCATACTAAAGTCTCCCTCTAGTGTCCACAAAGCTAAATTATGTAGAAGCAGTAATTTATAAACATGACTAATTTAATAAAAAGAAAACATCGTAAACGTAGTAAATAGAGTTGAGCGAACACCTGGAAGTTCGGGTTCTGCTGGTCCGTCCGAACTTCAGGACAAAGTCCGGGTCCGGGTCCGGACGGAACCCGAACGATCGCACGGACAACGAACCCCATTGAAATCAATGGGGACCCGAACTTTTAGGCACAAAAATGGCTGTAGGAAAGTCCTGGAAAGCCCCAGAGGGCTGCAAAAGGAAGTAAAATGGGGGTAAGGGTAGGGCAAGTGCCCTACAAAAAAATGGGGACAGGGAAATAACTGTAAATATTTTTAAAAAAATAAAAACATAAAAAAAGCAAAAATGGAGGTGAATGTGGATCATCTTCAAACTGTGTCTGAAAAGTATTAATTAACGGTAGAAGCCATATAACTGTTCTAAAATCATCTTCAAACTAGGGCAAGTGCCCTACAAATAATGTCGGTAAAAACACGGATTTTCAAGCCCAGGGGTAACTAAAGTTACCCCAAGCAACAGGCACGTCTACACATATTCTCTGTCCGAAAGTTGGGGGATGGTCGGTGTCGT
>BLSH010482072.1:528119-566901 GCA_018402905.1 Glandirana rugosa | reverse complement strand
TCTGACAATGCAAAAATAATCCAACTGACTTATGTCACATGATGACGTATACAGGTCAAGTAACTTACATACATTAATATCTCCTATCGGAACAAAAAAAGAAAATTAAATTTTAATCTGGATTTCAAACGTACTTATAACGTTACGTTATTAAAGTACTTGACTCTCAAATAAATACACGATTATATATATCAAAATAATAAATGATGATCACAACTCGCTTGGGCCTGACATTGCAAGCCCAGGCATGGCTTGAAATCCCACAGGCACCGTGCCTGGGCCTGGGCCTGTAAAGTTTTTAGCAAGCCCAAGCCAGGCCCCAAGACGATAAACCCGAACGATTTTTGAAATGTCCGGGTCCGGGTCCGTGCCACGGACACCCTAAAGTTCGGTACGGACCCGAACGTTACAGTCCGGGTTCGCTCAACACTAGTAGTAAATAATAAAACTATATATATTAGCACATAAATAAACTCTCAGTTCATGAAATTATTGCATTGCAATATTCATGCAAACTTTAGGTCTAATTTTAAATTAAAAGAAAAAAACAAGGCTATCCTCTATAATTACATACATTCAATGAACTGGACATATGCAGTAGTACACTGTATTCAGTCAACCTAATAAAAACGTAACAGTCTTCAGAATAACACATCAGTGTTTTGGTCTTTAGAAGAAAATAAACTCCAGTGTATTCAGTTCAATCTTCAGTTTTTGTTAAAGTGGTTGTCAACTTGTGACAACCACTTTAACCTACGGGTAAGCCTATGATACGGCTTACCTGTATGTGCACTGCATATCTTCTAAACCTTTACGGTTCAGGAGATATGCACTGCTGAAGCTGTGCAGACGTCATGTCGGCACAGGCGCAGTGAAGGGACGGCCTGTGTGCCGTTCCTCCACTGTGGCCGTGCCGTGACTGGCGGCTCACGTGCGCATGCGACTCCAGCCAGTCACAGCGCCAGAGTCGCGGCCCTGGAAGGAAGAGGGGCTGGAGATGGACGGGGCCAGCACAGGGGACAGCGCTGGACGTCGCAGGCTTCGTTTGCAGGTAAGTGGCACATAATGCGATGCATAGTAGCCCATTATGCTTCTACTTTACAGGGGAACATAGAGGAAGTAAACCCCATCTGGGTTTACTTCCTCTTTAATGACTACATAAAATGCACATCACTGAAAAAGATACATATTTGATTTTATTGTGTGTGTGCTTCACATCGATGTTTAGATGTAAACTTAAGTCCCCTTGCATACGGGCGTCTAGAATCAATTCCTGCAATCCCTGTGTTTTAGAGGGGCCGGCAGGCACAATTGCAGTGTTCCAGCCCTGTGTCTGGCAGCCTGTCAAAATACATGGCAGGCTAAAATATGCTGTGGCTGGTAGGGGGTTGAAAGCTATATCACACGGTACTTGTGTTTAGGGCCCCATAAGTTCATGGACGAATGCTTGAATGCAGGCATTGTGTGTTCCAAGCATTCATTTCTGTACCTGTGAACCCAGTGGACTCCAAGACAGCTTCCAGAATTTCTGTATCCATGTGCCCTGTGTACTCCCAGTGAGCTATGAGCATTGCTGCACATCATATTCCAGAGACTCTACTCTGTTCCCAGCATCCCAGTTCTGGAAGAAACGCTCATTCCTGTGTTCACAGCACCCCAGTGATGCAAGAGACTCTTCAGTGTTCCTGTGTTCCCAGCACTTAAGTGCTGCAAGACGCGCACCCCTGTGTTCCAGTGTTTTACCACCCTAGTTCTGAAACAGACTTTCCCCAGTTCTGAAACAGACTTTCACTCCAGTGTCCCTGTTATTCCAGCAACACAGTGCTTCAAATAACTCTCACTCCAGTGTTCCTAACACCCCTGTGTCACTCCAGTGTTTCGAGCACCCAAGTTTGTACACTTCCAATAAAGTAAAAAAAAAATGGAATTTTCATTTACCTGTAAATTCTTTATCTTGGAGTACAGTACAGGACACATGACTTTTATTCACATGCCATGGGTTATATGCAGCTGCCTTCAGGAGACTGAACAATGGCAAAAAAAAACTTGCTAAGGCGGACACCAGAGTGCACCTTATAACCCCTCCCAATCATGGTTTTACCAATAGCAGTCAAAGTAAATCTTTTATGTGCCATGGTAAATCTTGCAGGAGCTGGATTTTCTTGCTCTTAGGGTGGGAATAACAGTCAGAAATATCCCTATCCTTCAGAACTTGTGTTTCAGTAGTCTGGTCTGAAAGAGGCCAAGGCTGTCCGCCAGAAGCCTGAGTAAGTCTGTGTACCACTTTCTTCTGGGCCAATTTGGTGCAATTAGAAACAGCAGAGCTTTTTTCTCCTTCATCTTGGGCTGCAGATGAGGGAGGATCTTCATATCCCTGGTCTTGACTACAAACAGCTTGTTCAGCTTGTTGTTGAACCTGGAGGCCAGGATGTCCACATCCGATTTTCCCCACCCTACCTCCCCTTCTACCAGTTATCCACTCCATGTGGACAGCCGAGACAGCTGGAATGTGAGTTTCTGCTCAGGAGGGTATCTGACTTATTTCTTTTAGGACAGCCTAACGTCTGGTATCCCTCTAAAGGCAAGTCATTGTGGTGGCATTGTCCAACTGAGGTGGCATTGCCATAGCATACCCTGATTAGATTTGTTTGTTCCACGTTGAGAGTATGCTTTATTGAAGCAGTCTATAGAGAACTGGGAAAAGGAAACGTCATTGAATGGAGGCTACTATCAAGCCCAGAACCCAGATGGGGAAACAAACTGAGGGGTGCTGTTTTGACTTCAGGGCCCTCCTGTGGGAAGCATCCTCCTCTTGAGGAAGGAAAATTCTATATGGTGTGAGGGATGGAAACAGACTTTGGAAGGATGATTATCCAGCCAAAAGTTGGAAGGAACGGAGTTGTCCTCTGGATGTTTGTAGCTAAGGTTATGGCCAAGAAATCCTTCAGTAGGAGATTGGCTAGGTAGCCTGTGACATAAATGCCCTGGCTTTACAGAAAAGCACTTTTGTGAACACTCAGGATGCAGAGGAAAACCTAAATGGTAGAGCTGCAACACGAAGCAGAACACAGAAATGTAAAATGTAGAAATGAAAAATGTAAAGGGTCAGATGGGGATGTGTAGACAGGCAACTTGTATGTCTTCTGATGACAGAAATTCTAATTGTCTGAGAGAAGCAGTGACAGATTCAGTTGATTCCATCCAGAATTGGGGTACATGAAGAAATCTGAAGTTTTTAGGTCCAGTATTAGGTAGATTCCCCCATTTGGTTTTGGGATGGTGACTAGGTTTGGATTGAAACCTTGAAAATTATATTTTAAAGGAACTGATACAACCACTTCTTGTGCCCATAGTGGGACAAGGCAGTCATTAAATCTGCCTTCTGCTTTGAGGCTGCTAGATTTAAAGGCAAAAAGTGGCAAGGGAGCAGAGATATAAACTCCAAATAGTGCCCTTCTGAAATGACAGACTGGACCTAAAGGTCCGGGTCATCTTGGATCCAGATTAGCACAAACACCAACAGGTATCTCCCTACTCCTGAGAGCAAGGCTGCCTCTTCATTGGGCTGGCTTGATGGACTTCGGAGACCGGGGCTTGCCATGAAGGAGCTGCTAAGCCCTGGTTTGAAAGCAGCTGCCTGTGGATAGTGAAAAGAAGTCTTTTTCTGAAAAGTAATAGCTGCTCCAGTAGAAGACTTAAGCTTCTTCTGTGGGGTAAAAAAGTACCTTTTCCCAGGGACTTCCTTCATTTATCAAGGGACTACCCAAAAAGGTGTTTACCATCAAAAGGCATGCGTAGAAGACAGTTTTTACAAGCAGGTTCAGCAGACCAAGCTTTCTGCCACAAAATCCTGCATACATACAAAACAAAGCGGAGGGCATCGGCTGTAACTGTTCTAAAACTGGTCATAGATGGAGTGATTTTCTTTCCTGCAACCATGGGCTCGGCCGGAAGAAAACACAATGATTATTGCCAGCGGCTATAGCCGCTGGCAATAATCACATGCAAAATTCAACAAGCAGTTTGTACCCAAGTTGATCAATGGGGGATTATCAGATGATGGAAGATTTCAACTAATTTAGAAGGCACCAGAACAAGGGACAGATCACGTTAATTGTAAGCAATGTTCCTTGTGCTGATTTTTGACTAAACGTATGCTTTAGGGTAAATAATGTAAAAATAGCTCACTAAAATTACACAATACCTAAGAATGCCTTTATGTCTTCTGGTCTGTCTCTGACTTATCATAAGGCAATAGTTTAACAAATGATCAGTATGGTTTTAGAAAGGTCATGGCAAGCCTAGGGCAGTACCACCCCCAAAACTAAGGTAACTAATGGACATCCAACAGCAGTCCAACTGAGAGGTGGGCAACAGCAAAACATCAACAGGTCCACATACCAACAGCAACACCTACAGCTTAGCAAAGCTCAAAAAGCCACCTGAAGGACCATACACCCAAAGCTGGCATCAGATGAGGCTTAAAGCGGTATTAAACCCAAAGCCAAAAATGTAATATATTGCCGCTTACCAATCATTATATGTGGTGGCTGAGATAGTTTTATTTTTTTAGGCTTTTTTTCCCCTCTGTTTTCACCTGGTGAGCTGCCTAGTAACATGCTACCTGCCTCTGGGTGCCTACACTTTGAAGCTGCATTCACACCTATGTGAATTGGATGCCGCTTACACCGCATCCAATTTGCAGGACACTTGAAAACATGTTGTTTTCAATGTGCCCGGTTCACATAATTCCGGTGCATTCGCACTCTGCATTGCACAGAAAATGTTTGCATTTTCCGTGCAGTGCGGTGCGAATTCCAGGCACATTCTGTTCAATGGAAATGCATCTAATTCGCAGATGTATTCCGCATTGAACAGTGATTCTATCCCCCTCCTCATTGCACCTCCCCCCTCCCCGGTCAGCTGATACGCTGTGAGAATGGAGAGGAGCCGCTGAACAGTGGCTCCTCTCTTTCTCACACACAACGGAGCTGAAATTCGCACCAGACAGGTGTGAATCCAGCCTCAATAAAGGAGCAACAGAGATACCTTTGACAGGAGCATTGTTAATCGGGGGGGGGGGGGGGGGTGTTAGATGGACTAGCAAATTTAAATACACTATAAGTTGAAGCCAAACTCCAGCTAAAACGTTATAAGCCGTTACACCAAAAGTGTTGTTCCTTCTAGGATAAAGGTTTTGCATAAACAAATCAAAGCTTATCATTTTATGCATACCTGTCAGTGGTAAATGGGTAGTCTCAATTATCTAACTGCTACATCAACAAGACAGATTACTGTAAGTAAGAAACTTACTGGCAGGATCACCATGTGAAAATAAAAGAAAGCCTAAAAAGATAATGAATGCAACTATCACCTCTAAGAATTGGTAAGCTGCAATATAAAAAATGTTTGCTTTTAGATTTAGTAGCACTTTAAACATCCACCTGGTAAAACCTATAAAAAGTGTGAACAGAAGGCCAGGTGGCAGCCATGCGATTCCTGAAGATAGGACACTGATGCCGAAAAGCTCACAGACCTAGCAGAGTGCGGCTTAACAGGAAAGGGTGGGACCTTATCCCTAAAACCATAAGTTTGTGTGATGATCTATCTAAACCACTGCAAAATGGGTGGGCAAGCATGTTTCCCTTTACAGGGAACATCAGGCATGATAGGGCGAGAGAGAGTTTTTCTAATGGAAGCAGTTGCTGCGAGCGAAACAGGTAAAGCACACGATACATCCATAAAATGACAAGAAAACTTCTTCTCATGCAATAAAGTTGGACAGAGGGAAAGATCGACAATGTCCTAGTTGAAGTTAAAAGCTGCCAAAAACCACCTTGGGAAGGAAGGAGGCTTTGGGCCTAAACACCTCCTTGATCAAGGCTGCCAGTCCAGAAACATGTCTCACAAAGATGATGGTGACAAGGAAGGTACCCTTGTAAAAGTGGAAAATAGAATATCCCTGACAGGTTCAAAAGGTGGCTTTTGGAGTACAGAAAGAACAAAATTGGGATCCCACAGGGAAACAGGTGAATGCAAAGAAGGAGCTACATGATAGACACCCTAAACTAAGGTCTTAATTAAAGAAGTGTAAGCTAGAGGTCTTTGGGGCAAAACTGCAAGTTCTGATATTTAGCTTTTGATGGTAATCAGGGCCAGATATTGATCAAGACCTGATTGCAAAATAAGGGGTTGTCCCATGGAGACCTGTCTGGGATGAAAGCTTCTTTCCTCACACCTAGCAAAGTATGCTTTCCATGTATGATGCTTTATCTTGCAGAAAATAGGATGTCCTGTCCTTCCTGTATACCGATGCCTGTGACACTATCTGACTGGATCCAGATCAGATGGCCCTTCAGTGTCCAGAGAGTGTCCAGCATGACAGATCTAGGAATCTCTCTTGAGAAAGAAAACTCTGGCTTAAGCGGTGTCTAGGATAAGACCTTGATACTCCAAGAGATGAGTTGGCTCCAACACTGACTACTGAGGTTTTAGGATCCAACCAAATCTTTTCAGGGCTTGCATTGCACGCATTCCATTATTGGTTAGAACATGTGCTGAGTGTTTTCTCAATAGGAGGTTGTTCAGATATCCCACAATGGAGATATTGTGGGAGGGGCTTGAACAGGGACCAGCATATTAGTGTGCACAGCATAGGCTGAATGAGATGACCACATAAGAACTGAAGGAATTGCTAATGCACTGGACAAATGGGGACTTGCAAATATATACTCTTGGTGTCGGCAGAGGCCATTAAAGCTATGACGGACCTGGTGCACTACATGCAAGATTTTTAGACCTGAATTAATAGACCAAAGACCTTGACATCCAAAATAGGGCAAAAGCCCCATTTTATTTTGCAGACTGTTAAAAAAACAAAACCCCTGAAACCTTTCTACAGTAGGAACTGGGGTGGTAACCCCTTGAATCAGAAGATCTGTGAGGGTTGCATGGAGGTCTGCAAATCTGTACGTAGACATGGGCAGGTTGGAAGACATGATTCAAAAAGGGGGCAAAGAGTGGAACTCTAGCTTGGAAACCATCTCTTGTACCGGCAGCTGAGTTGTTCCCTGTTAAGATGTTCAAAAATACTAACAGTTCTTCCCAAACTTTGGAAAGTGGAGACTCCCCTTCAAGCTAAATATTATTTGCTAGCTTTGGTGACTTGGAAGCCCAAGGTTTGGAGTTGAGCTGCGTACTTGGCTTGGGTCTGGCTTTGGAGGATGAGGCCTGGGAGTAACAAAAGGAACCCTTCTTGGTCTCATATGGGGACTGAGTATCATTCTTGATGAGGGCATCTAAGGCAGTTCCAAAAGATGTGCTGTGTCTCAAAGGGCATATGCAGTAAACAATTTTTGCATGCCTGTTCTAGAGTCCAGTATTTTAGCCAAAGAATTCTCCATAAGTTCACGGTCAGGAGACTCAAAGAAATAGTTTTTTGAATGAATATCCAAATGCATATTGATGGGATCCTTAAAAAACAGGCACATCCTGTACAGGAATTGCTAGTGCTTTAAAATATGGGATATTACTGGGTTCGCAGTAGTACGAGTCCATTTCTTAGCAAAAAATCGCTCATATGGGTAAAGAACTGCGAAAAATTTAGTAGGAGCAAAAGCCTCTCAGGGGTGTTCCAATCACCATTAAGTACATCCAGAACTAAAACATGCACTAAGAGATAGACATGTAGCAGCACTGGTAGAAGCTGTAGGCGTGTCTTCCAATTTCAAGGTGGTGCGCACAGCATCAACGAGAGCTGAAACAGTTTCTCTAAACCTTGGAGTAATAGCACCTGCCTTAGGCTCCTCAAAGGTTATATAATCTATTAAGCCTTTTTGACACTCTTAAGTGGAAAGAGTCTTTGTGGCAGAAGTCACAGAAGCTCTGATATACACTACATTGTCAAAAGCACTGGTACACCTGCCTTTACACGAACATGAACTTTAATGGCATCCCAGTCTTAACCGTAGGGTTCATTATTGAATTGGCCCAATCTTTGCAGCTAAAACAGCTTTAACTCTTCTGAGAAGGCTGTCCACAAGGTTTAGGAGTGTGTCTATGGGAATGCTTGACCATTCTTCCAGAAGCGCATTTGTGAGGTCAGGCACTGATGTTGGACGAGAAGGCCTGGCTCGCAGTCTCCGCTCTAATTCATCCCAAAGGTGTTCTATCAGGTTGAAGTCAGGACTCTGTGCAGGTTAGTCAAGTTCCTCAGGAAAATAGACTGGGGACGCACCGTTCAAAAAGCAACCTGCGAGATCCTATGCTGCTTTAAACTCCTGGGTGCCTGCCTGGTCCTCAGCCATATCCACAAATGTGTAAAGGAAGAATTTATCCAGGGGATAAAACAGCTTCTTTATTGTAAACAATCCATTAAAAGTGAAGACATGCCCAACACACACAACCCATGGAGAATCAGCAGACATATTTCACACTCCTATGTTTAATCATTGCTGATTGACCAAATTCTGGGCACTTGCTTATAGCTCCTGAATCACAGTCGTGATCAATCAGGAATGAAAATCAAAACGGAGCGATCCCAACATATGCAACCCAGGAGCCCAGCAAAAACTCAACATTGCCATGCCATCTGTGATTCAGGAGCTATAAGCCCATACCCAGACTTTGGACAATCAGCAATGATTAAGCACGGACGTGTGTAATGCATCTGCTGATGCTCCATGGGTCGTGTGTGTTTGGCATGGCTTCACTTTTAATGGATTGTCTACAATAAAGAAGCTGATTTTATTCCCTGGAAGTGCCGTTGCTTTTCTTCTTTTACACAATCAAGTTCCTCCACCCCAAACATGCTCATCCATGCCTTTATGGACCTTGCTTTGTGCACTGGTCCAAATTATTTGGTGAAGAGGGGGATAATGGTGTGGGGTTGTTTTTCAGGGGTTGGGCATAGCCCCTTAATTCCAGTGAAGGGAACTCTTAAGGCGTCAGTATATTTAGACATTTTGGACAACATTCCAGCTTAACCTGTAATCGTCCAGCGTAGTGTCATCTGGATACAACCTCCGATACAAAGATCTGGATAGCGGCATATAGAGGCCAGCTTCAGCAACTTACAGGGAAATGTTGAAGGAAAAAGTTTTTCTTGAAGAAAAGAAGAAAAAAAATGCTAGGAGAAATGTTTAAAATTTTTCATCAGAGAAAAGACATCCATCCTCTTAGGTAATTAGCATAAAAATGAGACATGTTGGAAGTGAGAGGGCTTATACCTGCTGGTCACTTTTCTTTTGTTTGTCAGTGTCTAAATCCTCCTTTATATGGCAGCATAACCCAGTTGTCTCTGAATCCTGTCTCATTTAAAGAACGAGAAAGTAAATGAGTTATCTATTATACAACCAGAAAAAAGTCTCTTAGCAAAAGATTGTCTATTTTATTTAATAAAATAGAAAGAGGAAGCAGTCAGCAGTAGTATTAACTACACTAGTTGATGCTGGCTCTCAGAAAGTTCATACAAATTCTGAGATATAATCTAGGATGTTAACTTCATCCAGCTGAAATGTGTATCAAAGCCTTTAACAGAGTCCCTGAGGCAGGCTACATTTTTACAGCTAAAAGGTTACAAACAAAACCTTATTCAGACCACTTAGAGACAACTGTGTATAGGAAAATGTAAAAGTGATGCACAAAATAGATTTGCAGTGTGTGTTACCCGGACTTTTAAACCTACTTGAAAACCAAAAGCCTTTGATTTCACAGTCTGGTGCTCCCAAGCTTTCACCATACTATGTAGAGCAGACTATAAACAGGATCTAATCTACTTAAAGAGCGAGAAGCACGCGTCATTAACTATTACAAAGAAAAAAATGGCACTGTCAATCTGAGTTATGAAATTATTGCACAGCAGTGTAGAATGGAGAACCAAAAAGTGTTTCGAGAAAACACCCAAAATAAAAATAAACCTGCCTGAGGAGTAGAAACAAATAGACTACAATGAACCAGCCAAAGAGTCGTATTGTGTATGAAGACGGGGTGTGAGATCAAGTTTTACTCTTGGAGGTATCATTCCTCTAATCTGTAGAAATAGGGATACATCAAAACTGGGACTTTAATATTTTTTATTTGTATCTTTTTGTGTTTATACTACACCCTTGGAGGTATAATTAAAGTGTTTGTTAAGTCAAAATTCTAAATTTCTGCCAGCCCATCTATTAAAGAGGCATACCACACTATGTAAGTGGTTTCTAAAAACGAGGCTTGTAAATACCTTTTTAGGGTGATCTTCAGGCCGGTCACGTGACTCGCGGCCGCTGTATACCTCTGATATATGGCTACTGCAGGAGGGGTCGAGATCTTCCTCCTGACGTCAGCCAGGGAGGTAATGTGGCCGCTCAGCCCCTTCCGTAGAAGCCCTGTATCGGAGATGTAAAGCGGCCACGAGTCACGTGACCAGCCTTAAGATAACTCTTCAAAGGTATTTGCAAGCCTCATTTTTAGAAAAACGCACACAGTGTGGTATGCCTGCGTATTATTGAGGGGCTGACAGTGACCATTGTAAGTTTTTTATTTTTACGAATAGATGGCGGCGGTGGGGGGGGGGGGGGTGGAGACACAGACACAGACACACAGAGCTGACAGGCAGGGATCAGGGGGTGAGGGGGAAAAGATGAGAGCAGAGAGGACAGCTGCAGATGACGGAGGGATGTATGCTGACAACGATGGTCAGCAGCCCTGATTTTCGTGGTCAAAGCAGAAAGGGGAATACAGGAAGTGGAGGGATCAGGGAGGTTTTTTACAGTTTAGAGAGGGGCAGATTACACAGCACAAGCACTGTGCTGTGTAATCTGCTTTAAGGGAACAGTATCTGAATTTTTTTTTTTTGAGTTAAAAAACACTTAAACATTTTATTTGGCCAAATCCCTCTAAGAACAATTTAAAACCAAATAAACAAATTAGCCATTCAAAGTTTACTGTATGCATGGTCTTGAGATCAACCTATAAGGTCAACATGTGTTTCCCAGGGAACCCCACTGAATCAGGACTTGGGATCTCAATGTGAAAAAGCTTTAAACAGACTTGTCGATAAGTGGCAAGTTCTGCTGAGCCCATGGGTAGGCATCAGTTCCAGATCGCTACACACCCAAAACAGAGGGTTGTATATATGCCAATAAACCTATAATTAACCTTAATCCCATCTATGCTTAATAGCTTGCAATGGGGGGACTAAAATGTACAGTACATGGACTGGGATACTGCTCTTAATGCACAATATTACCAACTGATATTACAGTGTGTATCAAAGATGGCACGAACCAGCTAAGTAACTAAAACTAGTCATACAGTATATGGGGCTAATATTTGGTCATATCACCAACTATAGCAAAGTTAGCAAAAGATGAGTTGCATATTATATACTGTTCAAGTGAACGCATACATGGAGTAGGTGTAGAGATCTCCACCATGCTGTAAATTCAGGCACACCTTTTTCTGAAAGAAAGATGTGCCTTGATAGCAGTCTATTTGGTTTCCATACTTTCAATAAGCACAAAAATAAAAAAGAAACAAAGAGAGAGCGCCACTCTAAGTGTAGCATTTTTATTAAACAACATATTGCACCCACATTTTATATTATAGGCTTGCAATGGCAACCTTCCCCTCTAGATGAACAGCCTGCTTGGGACTCAATGTCTGGTGGAACACAACCAATGATCATGAATCAGGAAGTTCCAGTCATAGCAGGAAACTGTTCAAGCCTCAGGAAAGAAATGCCAGCACTATAGCTATACTAAACCACACAGAGACTTGTGCAGTGGGCAGAGCCCCATGATGATGTCATATGTCAGAAAGTGATTGTGGCTACATGTGGCTACATGTTTCGGAGTGGGGAGACCCTTTCTCAAGCCCAAATACTGGAACTTCCTCATTCACGATCCATTGGTTGTGTTCCAGCACTCATTGAGTCCCAAGGAGGCTGTTCATCTAGAGTGGAAGGTTGCCATCTAGAGGATGGTTACAGTATGAATCAAATAAATGTGTTGTGCCCTTTAACCGGTTCCCGACTGGCTACCGTGTATTTACTGTGGAAGTGTGGCGCTGTCTTGCGAATCGCCGTATATAAGCGGCGATTTGCACGCAGCTAGCTCATGCCCGCTGCACTCTGCAGGAATGTGCCCGCAGCTCGGGCGGACCCGAAGTCCGCCGGCGAGCCACGATAACCTGCCAGAGGGAAAGAACTGAGAACTGCTGATGTAAGCATGGTGGTTCCCCGCTCTGTCAGTGGGCATGTGAGAGATCTACTGATCCCTGTCACTGGGATCAGTTAGATCTCTTATGCCCATGGTAGCCCAGCCCCCACACAGTTAGAACATGCTTAGGGAACTCAGTTAACCCCTTCACTGCCCCCCTGCAGTTTAACCCATTCACTGTCAATTACATTTATACAGTAACAAGTGCATATTTACATTTCTGAATGCTGTATAAATGTCATTGGTCTCAAAAAAGTCTCAAAAATGTCCAACATGTCCGCCCCAATATCAAAGTCCCGATAAAAATCGCAGATTACCGTGCTTGCTAGTAAAAAAAAAAATGTAAAACCGCCAGAAATTAATTCTCATGGATTGTAAACGTAGCAACTTTTGCGCAAACCAATCAATAAATGCAGATTGCGATTTTTTTTTTACCAAAAATATGAGGAAGAATATAAATCGCCCAGAACCGATGAATAAATTAGTTTTTTTATATTTTTTTGGGATTTGTATTTTAGCAAAAAGTAAGAAATATTTATTTTTTTGCAAAATCGTCGCTCTTTTTTTGTTTATAGCGGTGATCAGAAATGACACAGAGGACCAAATACCACCAAAAGAAAGCTCTATTTGTGGGGGAAAAAAAGGACGCAAACTTAGTTTGGGTACAACGTTGCACGACCATGCAATTGTCAGTTAAAGCGGCGCAGTGCCCAATCGCAAAAAGTGCTCTGGTCCTACAGTGGGAAATCCTTCCGGGAATTATGAAAAAAAATCATGTGTGAATAACAATGAGAAATTAACAATACATAAATAAATCACACCTACAGTGTCACACAAACACATAAAGTGCTTTAAATCAGTGACATAAAGTCCGTAAGTGTTGACAAACCATAGTCAAAAACTTGTAAATCACGTTTAGAGATTAATCCTCCAGGTGCTCCATCACTATCACATCAAACTGCTTACCAACACTAATGGACCCTACAGATCAAGAGGTCTCACAGTGGCTTCATTATGTAATCTAAAGAGCAGCCAAGAACCAAAACACTCTCAACACAAGCAGCAGCTCCGTAGTTAACAACTCAGCCATGTTGCAGGAATAAACACAGGAGAGGGCTCCATAGTGCAGTATTTGGCCTGACGCATTTATTAAAAAAAAAGAGAACTAGTACTCACAAAACGAGCACTGCATGAAAATGCGCCACCTCTTTTTTTTAATAAATGCACAGCTTTATTTTACTTTGTAGAGGATAGTTATGATTATTGTGAGCCTATATTATCATTAAATGTGAGTGCAATATGTTATTTTCTTTTTAATTGTGACAATAAAAATGCTATGAGAGTGGTGTTCTCTCTTTGTATATCTTTAATTTTTATGCCTATTAGGCAGCGAGAATTCCCCGGTTCCTGTTTAAAACAAAAGACTGCAGACACTAACAGTGAAGTCCTCTCAACATAGACTATATCTTTAGTGCATGTGGAACATACTTAAAGCAAAGGCACATATTCAGCATCTCTCTCTATTTTGCCCTCTGGCAAGATAAACATAATGTTGCGTACAATGGCTTCCATTTTGTCTATGCATAGAATTTCTTGATTCCACACGTTCAATGACTAGGGAAAAAGAAAGCAGGATGGAGAAGTTAAAAATATACTGTATCTGAAGCCCAAAATGTTTTTTTTGGGGTTTTTTTGTGCTTTAGATAGAATGATGAGAGGTAAGAGCCTCTACCACAGTGGTTCTCAACTCCTGTCCTCAGGACCCACCAACAGGCCAGATTTTAAGTATAACCTTGGGGAGATGCAGACTAGAATACTGCAATCACTGAGCAGCAAATGATATCACCTGTGATGTATTTCAGTTATCCTGCAAACCTGTCCTGTTAGTGGGTCCCGAGGACAGGAGTTGAGAACCACTGCTCTACCAGTTTTTAATTGCTATCTGTGACCCCTGTTGGGGAGATTAACTCTATTTATGCTGGAGATCACTGCTACCGGAACGGAGTGGGAAACCTAAAAGTTTGAATTGTCACCCAAACCAGACTACAAGCTTTTATACTGACCCAGGGCAAGCAGGTAGAGTAAGACCAGGTTCACACTGGTGTGCTGCAGTTTGCGCTGTATGTGTGGGTTCCATGCGTTTTACCCACGGTCCTATTGACCACTATTGACCTGCTCGTTTTTACCACGATTTCCAATTGTGCACCAGAAGTCCTGCATGCCACATCTTTGGTGCACTTTCAGAAAAATTGTCAAAAACGCGCAACCTAATAGTTGTCAATGGGTCCAATGGGAAACACCAGTAAAATAGACGGAAAACATGCATACAACTGTGCTATGGCCACACCACAGGGCACCAGGGTGAACCCGACCTACAGCCTAAAATATGACCACCCGCTCTGCATACTTGTGACTCAGAAAGCAGCATGATTATCAGGTATCTAAAATTCATTATTCATGACAGCTTTCATGTTGTCTCAGTACAGGTTTACCAGTAAGTGCTGGAACGTTACACTATAATATCCTATATAAATCAGGTGAAACATATAATTATGCCTGAAGTTTATTTGATCTTACAATACCTCAGAAAAAAAATATTTTTGAAATATAGTTCTTCCCTGAATTACCTGCTCTAAAATAGTGTCTTGTTTTGATTTTACGACCGTATAATAGCATTCTTCCCTCATTATATTGCATTTCAATGTGTGTAATGCTATCATTTTACAAGTTATGTCATAAATAGTATGTTGTGTATGCAATCAAACATTTGATCCTGGTGATTTTTTATTTTAATTCTTTATAGTTTCTATTGTGAATTCCCTTCTAATGACCCTGTAAGATATTTCTAGATGACTTTATTTGCAGTAGATAACAGTCATATAAAAATGTAAAAGTATATCTAATGCTCATAGGAGCCACTCATATTCTAGCAATTCGTGTTTTTATGCATATCAGAAAAGGAGAATCCTGCTGGACAATTTGGAAAACAAGGGTCCTTATGCTTTATGTTTTTACATAAGCCTAAGATGTGTTTAACTCTCACACATCCAGAAAAAAAAATTTAGAAGCATCATCAATCATTGGTTAAATCGACAAAAAACTCTGTGACCAGTTTGCATACCTACAAAATATTTAAAATATTAATAATTTTAATGATGATAGCTCATTTTATATGTTTTTAATATATTTTATTTGGTACACTTTTTTTTATTATACAATAACAAAACCAGAAAAATATTAAAATTGTTCTGAATTTTTTTTCTAACAATGTTTTTTTTTTTTTTATTCTTTATAGGACAATTGTAATATAAACTAACTGAACTGCAGATGTCAATTCAGCCTAAATGTGTTCATTTACATTCTAAAAGGTTTTATTTTTAATGGAGCCTTCAACTTGCATTTAATCATATGTGATAGCTGACCTAGTGCTCACTGATCAGGAAGTACTCTGATTCTCCATTATCAGAAGAGACTCAAACTGTGACCTCCAGAGTGGATAGCCATTGGCTGTGCAAAATGTTGATGCTTTTAAAAGGAATGACGTTTATTAAAGTTATAAAGGCACAAGTTTTTTTACCTTTGTGCAATATGTGTATGAAGGTAAGAAATATTAAGTGTGCAGCAGCCCCCCTAATACTTATTTGAGCCTCCTCTCAACCAAGCGATGTCCATGAGAACCTTGGCTCTCCAGGGAATCGCACTCCTGATTTGCTTTTGGCAGTAGCAGGAGCCATTGGCTCCTGTTGCTGTCAATTACAGCCAGTGAGCCAATCAGGAGACGGAGGGGATGGGGCCGAACTGTGGCTCTGTGAGTGAATAGACGCAAAGAGTCATGGCTTGGGAGCATGCCTTCTTGGGTGCCCCCACAGCAAGCTGCTTGCTGTGAGGGCACCCTGTGGAAGATTTACCCCCCCACCTTCATGACAAAGCCATTTTTTACTAAAAGGCACCGTGCTGTGCATTCATGCAACACTGTCTATGAATTAAATTTATGTCATTTTTTTCTCCACAAATATAGATTTATTTTGGTAGTATTTGATCACCAATGGGTTTTTTATTTTTTTTGGCCTATAAACAAAAAAAGACTTACAATTTTGCAAAAAAAAAACCAAAAAAACCCAAAACAATATTTTTTTACTTTCTGCTATAAAACATTTTCAATAAAAACAATGTAAAAAATCTAATGTCTTCAAAAATGTAGGCCAATATGTATTCTGTTATATATTTTTGGTTAAAAAAAAATCTCAATAAGCGTATATTGATAGGTTTACGCAAAAGTTATGGCGTCTACAAACCAGGGATAGGCATGGACCAAAGCTGTGGTGGACATTTTCCAAAGTACAGACCTTAGTGAAGGACACCAAAATACATTTCAAATTAAAACTTTCAAAAAACACTGTCTACTCTGTGGCCTAGTTCTACAAGTACAATTATGTTTAAAATAACATTTATATAAATACTGCTTGTGGTATACGGTTATAAATTGTGTCAGTTGGAGGAATAGTGCCCCATCATCATTGGTGTCAGTGGGAGGAATAGTGCCCCATCATTGGTATCAGTGGGAGGAATAGTGCCCCATTGTTGGCATGTGGGAAGAATAGTGCCCCATCATTGGTATCAGTGGGAGGAATAGTGCCCCATCATTGGCATGTGGGAGGAATAGTGTCCCTTCATTGGTATCAGTGGGAGGAATAGAGTCCCATCATTAGTGTCAGTGGGAGGAATAGTGCCCATCATTGGCATCAGTGGGAGGAATAGTGCCCATCATTGGCATCAGTGGGAGGAATAGTGCCCCATCATTGGCACGTGGGAGGAATAGTGCCCTGTTTTTGATGTCAGTAACAAGAATTATATTCCATTGCTTGTTGAACTGGTAATGAACTCATTCAGGAACACATGGGCTGCTAAATCATCACGAGTGCAAAAGCTGCAGGTCTGTTTGATGCAGTGGCAAGCAAAGAAAATTCTTTGCTGAAAAGTTTTTAGGGTAGCATTTGCCTTGCTTGGCACTGCATCAAATATACATGCAGCTTCTGTAAATCTGCACTAGTGATGCAGGCAGCAGGCCAGCCAGCAGCCCATGTTTTCCTGAATGAGTTCATCATCACCAGTTCAACGAGCAGGGCCCAGGCCTGTACTGATGATTGCAGAATGCAGATATGCATCATATCTGCATTCTGCAATCATCAGTACAGGCCTGGGCCCTGCTCGTTGAACTTGAACTGGTGATGATGAACTCATTCAGGAAAACATGGGCTGCTTTCTTGCTGCATCACTAAACTAGTGCAGATTTGCACTTTTGCATGTGCTGTGGTTTTGTTTGATGCAGTGCAAAGCAGAGCAAAATAGCAAATGCTTCACTTCCCTGAAAACTTTTCAGGGAAGCATTTTCTTTGCTTGGCACTGCATCAAACAGACCTGCAGCTCCTGCAAAAATGCAAATCTGCACAAGTCTAATGATGCAGCAGGAAAGCAGCCCATGTCTTCCTGAATGAGTTCATCATAATCACCACTTCAACTTCAACTACTAGCAGGACCCAGGCCAGGCCAGGCCTGTGCCATGCAGATGATGGATGATTGCAGAATGCTAGGCCCAGTCCTCCCAGGCAGTCCAGACCACCCCAGACCCAGTCTAGTCCCTCCCTGTGAAAAGAATGTCCCACTGCTGAGGTCAGGCCTGACTCAGGTGCTAGTGCTACTGATAGTCCACTCCAGTGATAAAAACTTTTACTTACTGAGCTGCACTGCTCCACAGTCACACAGTCAATTAGGGCGGGTCAGCAGCACTTCCGCTCCTCCTGTCCAGCTCCTGTTCTTCTCCCGAGTCCCGCGCTCAGCGCCGCGCTGCTTGCCACGCTCCACAGGTCTCTCTCCTCTCAAAACATCCAGCCCCACCTCCCTCAGATTCTGAGATCACTCCGCAGTGAGCACTGCACTGCAGGAGACTCTAGGAGGACGAGTGGGCGGTGCCACGTGCCCCGGCTGGGTCTAACAGCCTATGAGGAGAAATAGTTTTAAAAAAAATGTCTGTGCCAGCCGTGGACACTACAGACAGTGCTGGAGGACACTGGTGTCCGGGAGCGGACACCTTGCCGATCCCTGCTACAAACTATGGTATATAGAGTATACTGCAATTTTTATTATTTTTTTTAATACTAGTAATGGTGGCGATAAATGACTTATAGCAGGACTACGATATTTTGCTGTGAACAATCTGACACTAACTGACACTTATGACACTTTGTGGGAACCAGTGACACTAATAGAGTGATCAGTGCTAAAATTAGCACTGTAACTGTACTAATGACACCAGCTGGTAAGGGCGGTTAAACATCTAAAGCGATCAAATGGTGCAATGTGTGCTTAATCGGTGTTTATGTGTAGACAGTGTGCTGTTTTTACTAAGGAATGTGCTGGATTTTATCCCCTGCTTCGCAGGGAAACAAATTCCACCACATCCCTGCTGACAGGACGGAGCTCTGCAATGTTTACATATGCAGAGCTACATTCTGTGTCTCTCGTTGGACATCCATTGGTCGACACCCGCTGATCAGCATCTGCTTTGGCAAATTACAGCAGAAGCAGCTTACACCCCCTGTTCAGAAGGGCAGAATCATATATATATATATATATATATATATATATATATATATATATTACAGTTGTGCTCATACGTTTACATACCCTGGCAGAATTTATGATTTCTTGGCCATTTTTCAAAGAATATGAATGATAACACAAAAACATTTCTTTCACTAATGGTTAGTGTTTGGCTGAAGCCATTTATTTTCAATCAACTGTGTTTACTCTTTTTAAATCATAATGACAACAGAAACTGCCCAAGTGACCCTGATCAAAAGTCTACATATCCTGGTGATTTTGGCCTGATAACATGCACACAAGTTGACACAAAGGGGTTTGGCTATTAAAGGTAACCATCCTCACCTGTGATCTGTTTGCTTGTAATTAGTGTGTGTGTACAAAAGGTTATTGAGTTTCTGGACTCCTGACAGTACCTTGCATCTTTCATCCAGTGCTGCACTGAAGTTTCTGGATTCTGAGTCATGGGGAAAGCAAAATACATATCAAAGGTTCTACAGGAAAAGGTAGTGGAAGTATAAGACAGGAAAGGGATATAAAAAGATATCCAAGGAACTGAGAATGCCAATCAGCAGCGTTCAAACTCTAATTAAGAAGTGGAGAATGAGGGGTGCTGTGTAAACCAAACCACAGTCAGGTAAACCAACTAAAATTTCAGCCACAACTGCCTGGAAAATTGTTCAGGATGCAAAGAAATACCCACAAATAACTTCAGGCGAAATACAGAACTCTGAAAACATGTGGTGTGGCTGTTTCAAGAGGCACAATAAGGAGGCACTTGAAGAAAGATGGGCTGCATGGTCGAGTCGCCAGAAGAAAGTCATTACTACACAAATGCCACAAAGTATCCCGCTTTCAATACGCCAAACAGCACAGAGACAAGCCTCAAACCTTAGTCATTTGGAGTGATGAGACCAAAAATGAACTTTTGGGCCACAACCATAAACGCTACATTTGGAGAGGAGTCAAGAAGACCTATGATGAAAGGTACACCATTCCTAGTGTGAAACACGGAGGTGGATCGCTGATGTTTTGGGGATGTGTGAGCTACAAAGGCATAGTACATTTGGTCAAAATTGATGGCAAGATGAATGCAGTATGTTATCAAAAAATACTGGAGGAACATTTTCATTCATCAGCCAGGAAGCTGCGCATGGGACGTACTTAGATATTCCAACATGACAATGATCCAAAACACAAGGCCAAGTCGACCTGTCATTGGCTACAGCAGAAGTGAAGGTTCTGGAGTGGCCATCTCAGGCTCCTGACTTCAATATCATTGAGCCCCTCTGGAGAGATCTCAAACATGTAGTTCATGCAAGACAGCCCAAGAATTTCCAGGAACTGGCTTTTTGACAAGAGGAATGGGCAGCTTTACCATCTGAGAAGAAGAGCCTCATCCACAAATACCACAAAAGACTTCAAGCTGTCATTGATGTTGAAGGGGGCAATACACGGTATTAAGTACTGGGTTATGTACACTTTTGATCAAAGTCATTTGGGTAGTTTCTGTTGTCATTATGACTTAAAAAGTGTAAATACAGCTGATTGATAATAAATGGCTTCAACCAAACACTAACCATAAGTGAAAGAAAAGTTTTTGAGTTATCATTCATTTTCTCTGAAAAATGGCCAAGAAATCATAAATTCTGCCAGGGTATGTAAACATATGAGCACAACTGTATGTAATTCTGCACAGAATGGCCATCCAGTAAATCTGCTATAGGGTGGTTGTGAACTGGTTAAAGTGACTGTCAGCACAGAATTGAGAAGTGGGCTACATACCCAGCACAGGGATGAGAAGTGTGCTACATAGAGAGTGCAGGGCTGAGGAGTGAGGAGTGTGCTACGTACACAGTGCACGGTTGAGTGCACTATGTACACAGTGCAGGATTGAGGAGTGCACTAACTATACAGTGTACGGTTGAGGAGTGTGCTGTGTAGAGTGCAGCATTGAGGAGTGCCCAGTGTAGAAAGTACAGGGTTCAGGAGCACACTATGTACAGAGTGCAGGATTGAGGAGTGCACTATATACACAGCACAGGGCTAAGGCTTGCACAACTGAGGAGTGTGCTACGTACACAGTACAGGGTTGAGGGAGTGCACCATGTAGAGAGTGTAGGGTTGAGGAGTGCCCAATGAAGAGAGTACAGGGTTCAGGAATGCACTATGTACAGTACAGTGTGCAGGTTTGAGGAGTGCACTACGTACAGAGTGCAGGGTTGAGGAGTACACTATGTACAGAGTAAAGGGTTTAGGAGTGTTCTAAACACAGAGTGCAAGGTTGAGGTGTGTGCTATGCCCAGAGTGCAGAGTTGAGGAGTGCATATCTCATAAGCTAGTTTGCTCCCAAATTCTACTCACCCTCTTCCCCTCAGTACAGGGCTCTCCCCAATAACTCCCCCAGTATCCAGTACAGAGCTCAACCCCCCCCCCACCCACCCTACTTCAAGTACTGAGCTCTCCCCCCTCCCCAAAACCTCTTCCACCAGCAGGCTGCCGGCGCTGGCTTCAATAGGAGCTTCCTCCTTGAGTTTACAGCAGCTACTTAGATGCCCCCCCACCTGTCATATAGAGATGTTCAGTGCAGTGAGGTTCTGGGTGGCCACCACAAGAGGAGCGCTGTCACTTGTAAATACAGAAGCCAGTCAGAGTGATAACTAGTGGTTCTCAACGGAGGGAATATACAATATAAATGCATCCCATTATGGGACATTGTGCTAAGTGGTGTTTATTTACAAACTGTGGGCACACTAAGGTAATTCTACATAGATTTAATAAAGTAATAAAATTACTAAACCCGCGCAAATGTAAAAAATGGCCTGGGATAAGGTATAAATAATGCCACAGCTGCTGTGCCTAAACACAAACGGGAAAAAAAATTTTTCTTTCTCCCTACTGGTAGAACTGGAAAGGAAAGGATGAGTGCACAGCACTTGCAGCCCCTCCTCATGTATCTCAAGAGAAAAAAGTGACAAGTGCACTAAATAAAAAAATATATATATAAGTATATGCCGTAGTGCTTAAAAACACTAATTGTGTATAAATGTGAACAAAACAATATCACATTTGGAATAAAAAAGTGCTTACATAAAGAATATCTTGAATTGAATAATATGACAAAAATCAAAATCAAATAAAGTCAGAAAATAAAGTGCTGAAGTGATAATATAAAACAAAAAATTACTCCCAAAAAAAATTTTTGTTTTTTTTTCATATAAAAGTCCACACACAAGTGCTGAATGCTTCACTTTCATAGGATCTTAGTGTTTATAAATGAAAACAGTACATAAAAACCCCAACAGGATAAGGTGCTTGGTGCTTCTTTAACCACTTCAGCCCCGGAAGGATTTCCCCCTTTAGGACCAGAGTCCTTTTTGCGATTCGGCACTGCGTCGCTTTAACTGACACCCAAGCTAAATTTGCGTCCTTTTTCCCCACAATTAGAGCTTTCTTTTGGTGGTATTTGATCACATCTGCATCATTTCTGATCACTGCTATAAACAAAAGAAGAGCGACAATTTTGCAAAAAAAAACACAAATTTCTTACTTTTTGCAAAAGTACAAATCCAAAAAAAAAATATAAAAAAACATTTTTTTTCATCGGTTTCCGCCAATTTATATTCTTCCTCATATTTTTGGTAAAAAAAAAAATTGCAATCGCCATATATTGATTGGTTTGCGCAAAAGTTGCCACGTTTACGGATGATGAGAATTCATTTCTGGGGTTTTTTATTTTTTTTTTATTTTTTACTAGTAATGGCGGCAATCTGCCATTTTTAGCGGTAATGCGATATTGGGGCGGACATGTTGGACCATTTTGACACTTTTTTGGGACTATTGGCATTTATACAGCGATCAATGCTATAAAAATGCACTGATTACTGTGATTACTATACAAACCGTTGTAATTCCTACACCGTTCACCTGATTTGGATGTAAATACCCTCAAATTAAAGCTGAAAGTCTGCAGTTAAAGCACATCTTGTTTGTTTCATTTCAAATCTATTGTGGTGGTGTATAGAGCCAAAAAGATTAGAATTGTGTCGATGTCCCAATATTTATGGACCTGACTGTATAATCCACCTGGATATGCAAAAAAGTTGTGATAGGTATGGTTTTACTAACATGTGTCAAATATTAGTGAAATATGTGTGACCAGCCTAAACATCTAAGTTATGTGTCAGTCAAATGTACTTGGTTGCAATCAATTTTTCATTTTTAATGGAATATTAATTTTAGCAATTTTGCTTATTTAAAAAGCTGCTCGTGGCAATGCCCTTGCTCATTTTCATCATATACAGTATCTCACAAAAGTTAGTACACCCCTCATATTTTTGTAAATATTTTATTCTATCTTTTCATGTGAAAACACTGAAACAATGACACTTTGCTACAATGTAAAGTAGTAAGTATACAGCTTGTATAACGGTGTAAATTTGCTGTCCCCTCAAAATAGCTCAACACACAGCCATTAATGTCTAAACTGCTGGCAACAAAAGTGAGTACACCCCTAAGTGAAAATGTCCAAATTGGGTCCAATTACGCATTTTCACTCCCTGGTGTCATGTGACTCATTACTGCTACAAGGTCTCAGGTGTGAATGGGCAGCAGGTGTGTTAAATTTGGTTTTATCGATCTCACTCTCTCATACTGGTCACTGGAAGTTCAACATGGCACCTCATGGCAAAGAACTGAGGATCTTAAAAAAAGAATTGTTGCTCTACATAAAGATGGCCTAGGCTATAATAAGATTGCCAAGACCCTGAAACTGAGCTGCAGCACGGTGACCAAGACCATACAGTGGTTTAACAGGACAGGTTCCACTCAGAACAGGCCTCGCCATGGTCAACCAAAAAAGTTGAGTTCACGTGCTCAGCGTCATTTCCAGAGGTTGTCTTTGGGAAATAGATGTATGAGTGCTGCCAGCTCTGCTGCAAAGGTTGAAGGGGTGGGGGGTCAGCCTGTCAGTGCTCAGACCATACGCCACCCATTACATCAAATTGGTCTGCATGGCTGTCATCCAAGAAGGAAGCCTCTTCTAAAGATGATGCACGAGAAAAACCACAAACAGTTTGCTGAAGACAAGCAGACTAAGGACATGGATTACTGGAACCGTGTCCTGTGGTCTTCTTCAACTCCTCCTTTCACTTAGGGGTGTACTCACTTTTGTTGCCAGTGGTTCAGACATTAATGGCCGTGTGTTTAGTTATTTTGAGGGGACACAAAATTTACACTGTTATACAAGCTGCACACTCACTACTTTACATTGTAGCAAAGTGTCATTTCTTCAGTGTTGTCACATGAAAAGATATAATAAAATATTTACAACAACGTGAGGGGTGTACTCACTTTTGTGAGATACTGTATGTATTACATTGATAATAATTCTGAAAATAACAGTTTTACCTAATTTTGCATTAAAATTTGAACCAACAATTTATATTACCTCTAACAAACCAAATTGTTCTTTTGTTTTCAGTTTTTATGCATTCTGAATTTATTTTGTATACTCTTGATAGAATAGAATGGAAGGGATATAGCCGCAACTTGCACATCATTTCCCTGATGCAGAAACTGATATTACATACTGCAAGCACTGTAGGCGGATGAGCTTGCAAGGGGGTATGCATGTGGGTGTGTCATCTCAGCCAGGGTCAGTGTTGTGCTGTCAAATACTGTGGTGCACCATGGCTACAAAGCACAGAGCGTTGTCACCTTATCACAAGAAGTGGGGAATCAATGGTTCTGCTGGTAGGATCAGGTACAAAAACAATGTTACAGGAGGATTTTACAGCCCATTCTTAACAGGAGCAGCCCGCATAACACAACCTATTTTTTGTACTTTTGGCCATAAATTGTTGCACTTTATTTTATGATAGAGGGGGATTCCCTGCTTATACCTTGTTGTTTTTACCACTTAAGCCCCGGAAGAATTTCCCACTTTAGGACCAGAGCACCTTTTGCGATACGGCACTGCGTTGCTTTAACTGACAATTGCACGGTTGTGCAACATTGTACACAAACAAAATTTGCGCCCTTTTTTTCCCCACAAATAGAGCTTTCTTTTGGGGGTATTTGATCACCTCTGCATCATTTCTGATCTCCACTTTAAACAAAAAAGAGCGACAATTTTGCAAAAAAAAAAAAAAAAAAACAATATATCTTACTTTTACATATCTAAAAAAAATAAATAATAAAATAACAATTTTTTTCATCGGTTTTGGCTGATTTATATCCTTCCTCATATTTTTGGTAAAAAAAATATCGCAATCGGCATATATTGATTGGTTTGCGTAAAAGTTGCCACGTTTAAGAAGGATGAGAATTAATTTATGGGGTTTTTATTTTATTTTTTTACTAGCGGCGGCTATCTGCGATTTTTAGCGTGACTGCGATATTGCGGTGGACATGACGGACCATTTTGTCACTTTTTTGGGACCATTGGAATCGATACAGTGATCAGTGCTATGAAAATGCACTGATTAATGTATAAATGTCACTGGCAGAGAAGAGGTTAACCTGCAGGTGGCGCTCTAAGGGGTTAACTGTGTTTCCTGCATGTGTTCTAATTGTATAGGGGCTGGGCTGGCTGGGGGAGGGGAGTGATCCCAGCTCCCCCTCCCATACACAAGGAGCCTGCGATCACATTCCTTCCCCTTGTCAGAACGGAGATCAGCATGTTTACATACAAGGACCCCTGTTCTGTCACTGAGGGGGAGCAATCGCAGGTAGCCGGCGGACATCGAGTCCGTCCTACCCGCTCCCTGGCTCCCCCCCGGAACACAGTGAGCGCGCAAGCGTGCCTCCAGCAGTACGTGCGTAATCACAATCCACGATCTCGCGGCCACCCTCAGGTGATGGCGTTTCGCGATATCGAACCACTTTGCCAGTGTTAATCCATGGCGGGAGGCCGGCAAGTGGTTATAATTTTGAAGCTACAAGATTAATTCCATATCAAGGATCTATCTGATATTGTTGTTTCTACTTTTGCATAATGAGTGTTGGCTCGCTGGACCATAAGGCATAATAAAAGTCACTGCATTGGTCAGTTAATTCTCTGTATGACATGTATCTGTTTTTGTTAGTAGCCTTCCAAGTTTTCAGGAAACAAAGTAGTGACTACACAGGCATTATTTACAGTGCCTTGAAATAGTATTCATATCCCATGACAATTTTCACATTTTGTCATGTTACTACCAAAAACTTAAATGTATTATATTGGGATTTTATGTGATAGACCAACACAAAGTGGCACATAATTGTGGAGTGGAAGGTAAATGATAAATGGTTTTCAAATTTTTTTACTTTAAATACCTGAAAAGTGTGGCGTGCATTTGTATTCAGCCCCCTGAGACAATACTTTGTATAACCACCTTTTGCTGCAATTACAGCTGCAAGACTTTTTGGGGATGTCTCTTCCAGATTTGCACATCTAGAGAGTGAAATTTTTGCCCATTCTTCTTTGCAAAATAGTTCAAGCTCTGCCAGACTGGATGGAGAGCACCTGTGAGCAGCAATTTTCAAGTGTTGCCACAGATTCTCAATAGTATTTAGATCTGGGCTTTGGCTGGGCCATTCTAACACACGAACATGCTTTGATCTAAACATTCCATTGTAGCTCTGGCTGTACGTTTAGGGTCATTTTCCTGCTGGAAGGTGAACCTCCGCCCCAGTCTCAAGTCTTTTGTAGACTCTAACAGGTTTTCTTCTAAGATTACCCTGTATTTGGCTCCATCCATTTTCCCATCAACTCTGATCAGTTTCCCTGTGCCTGCAGAAGAAAAGCATCCCCACAACATGATGCTACCACCACCATGTTTCATGGTGGGGATGGTGTGTTCAGGGTGACGTGAAGTGTTAGTTTTCCGCCACACAGCGTTTTACTTTTAGGCCAAAAAGTTCATTGTTGGTCTCATCTGACCAGAGCACCTTCATCCACATGTTTGCCGAGTCCCCCAAATGGCTTCTCGTAAACTGCAAACAGGACTTCTTATGGCTTTCTTTCAACAATGGCTTTCTGCTTGCCACTCTTACAAAAACGCCAGATTTGTGGAGTGCACGACTAAGGCTACTTTCACACGGAGGCGGCAGCCACGGTCGCGGTAAAACCCCGCTAGTTTTAGCAGAGTTTTACCAGTGATAGGGCTCCGCTATGCGGGCAGGAGCGCCACGCTTTTAACCCCCACAAGGGGTTAAAACGGGGTTAAATGTGCCGGTGCTCAGTGCTACCGAGGCGGTGTGCAGCCGCTTCGGAAGCGCTTGCCATTCATTACAATGGCAGGGGCGGTAGAGGAGTGGTATATTACCGCTCCCCTCACCACCCCAAAGATGCTGCTTGCAGGACTTTTTGTAACGTCCCGCAAGCGCACCACCCCAGTGTGAAAGCACTCAGGGCTTTCACATTGGGGTGGATTGGGGGGGATTTTTGAGGCGCTTTACAGATGCCATTTTTAGCTAATTAGCGTCTGTAAAACGCCTCAGTGTGAAAGGAGCCTAATAGTTGTCCTGTGGACAGATTCTCTCACCCAAGCTGTGGATCTCTGTAAACTCCTCCAGAGATAGCATGGGCCTCTAGTCTGCTTCTCTGATTAATGCTCTCCTTGCCCGGCCTGTCAGTTTAGATGGACAGTCATGTCTTGTTAGGTTTGCCATTGTACCATACTATTTCCATTTTTGGATGATGGATTGAGCTGTGCTCCGTGAGATGTTCAAAGCTTGGAATATTTTTTTATAACCTAACCCTGCTTTAAACTTCTTTTTATACCTGACCTGTCTGGTGTGTTCCTTGGCCTTCACGATGCTGTTTGTTTACTAAGATTCTCTAACAAACCTCTGAGGCCTTCACAGAACAGCTGTATTTATACTGAGATTAAATTACACACAGGGGGCTTTATTTACTAATTAGGTGACTTCTGAAAGCAATTGGTTCCACTAGATTTTAGTTAGGGGTATCACAGTAAAGAGGGCTGAATACAAATGCGTGCCACACTTTTCAGATATTTATTTGTTAAAAATTTTGAAAACCATTTATCATTTTCCTTCCTCTTCACAATTATGTGCCATGTTGTGTTGGTCTATCACATAAAACCTCAATAAAATACATTTACCTTTTTTTTTGCAACATGACAAAATATGGAAAATTTCAAGGGGTATGAATACTTTTTCAAGGCACTGTATATAGTTCTATATCCAGGCTACCTGCATGCCATTATGCAGAGGAAATAAAAATAGAAGGGAACCCTTTTAGGACAAGAGGCTACCAAAGCAATACTCCTGCTGAACTGCGTTTTCTATATAAAGAGTGTATTCTTTAATTATTGGGTAACTCTGAATACCATTTCATGGGAAATATGGTATGATGAAATTCAGGTCCTTACAGCAAAGGTTATATATTACAAATATCATGCACACCACTGTAACCAACACATCATGCTGAATTAGGTGAGAAATAGAATATTGGAGCTAGCAAAAAGCCTCTTTCTGGAAAGCTTTTGGAACTAGGCTTTACAGAGAATATGTTCTGAACAGAACTCTTGTAGTTAATCATTGTGCTGGTGTTGTCCTTCCGTTTCTGCTATTGTCATTTCCCAAGTGCAGGAAACATTTTTGGCATCTTCGGAAATGTGCTAAGAAGATCATACTGCTTATTGTCACCTCATCCATGCCAGAATTCCTTGCAAAACAATAAACATTTTTAAACAGGCTTGGGAAAGAGTCCCTAGTGTAAGTCAGGACAGAACGTATTTTTGCAGCTGATTCGGTTACTCTCCTTAAGAAATATTAGCAGAGAAGCAACGATTATGGGTCACGTTAACACAGAAATATGGAATCCGACGGTCAGATGTAATATTAACATTCCAGGTGGGAAGTTTAGCAATCAAACAGGATGCAAGGCTTTCCACCTGGGGACTTACGATCAAGATCTCAACAATTAAATCAAGACTTTACCAAGGTCAAGACTTTATAAGGACAAGGTCCTTAGTCTACTGAACACATGTACAGTCCCTAATATATAATCAAAGCAACAAATCTAAAAACATCATGCTTTTTATTCCAAATACGAAAGAGAAATTTTAATATATCAGACATCAGTATCTATATATTTGGGCACCGGAATAAAGAGCAACTGTATTCTTCTTTTTTAATATTTGTATGCAACTTCAGCAAATGGTTTAACTTTTTTTTAATTGATAAGCACTGAAATCCTTAACCATTGTTACGCTGACAGCTATTTTTATATAATTTCTCCCTCATATAACCTCTTAATACATTTATAAGAATGAAGGCATGTTAACAGATTTTTTTTCCAGTTGCTGCTTCAAAGCGCAATACATTTTGTAATAACAGTATTTTTTTTAAATCTTGGATCGGGTGAACATACCTTTCATAAATCAGTACATGCAGTAGTGCACAGTAGGTAAAAAGATGCAATAGGCAACAAGGTGATATTTTCATATTTGAAAACTAAGTCATGCTGTTTTCACCCAAAACTGCTTGACAGAGCGGGTTCTAATTCTTCAAAACCATGATACTACCATTTGGGGTTCTCATTCCACCTAAGGCGTCAGATACGGTAATAACTGATATTTAAAGGACAAGTTCCCCTTTTTAAAAAATAAATAAATAAATGCGCATCTTTTTGCAGGTAAAAAAAAATGTGCATTTATTTATTTTTTTTTTAATTGGGAGCCTGGGAAGCTTTGCACACACAATCAGCAGATCATGGGTTCTATGCAGTGCTCTTGTGTAAGCTGTTTGGTCATACATTATACCAGGCATCCTCAAACTACGGCCCTCCAGCTGTTGCAGAACTACACATCCCATGAGGCATTGTAAAACTCTGACATTCACAGACATGACTAGGCATGATGGGAATTATAGTTCCTGAACAACTAGAGGGCCATAGTTTGAGGACCCCTGCATTATACGGTCAAGCAGTTCCAGGGGTAGGGAACCTGTGGCTCTCCAGCTGTTGTAGGACTACATTTCCTATCATGCTTCCGGGAGTAATTGTATCCATCAGCCTTGCAATGCCTCGTGGGAAATGTAGTTCCACAACAGCTGGAGAGCAGCAGGTTCCCTACCCCTGAGTTACACATTAACAGGAAACATCAATGAACTACCACAGTGCTCAACAGTGCCAAAATAGTTCATTGAGAACTACAAGCCGACAGCCGCAAAGGCTGCCGAACCTTGTCGTTTTCAATTCACAGAACTCTGTGAATGAGTGAGGTTCTTTGAAGATTCTCAAAAAGAGAGGGGGGAGATGATCCTCCTCCGTCTGTGACATTGGGGGCGGGTGAATATAAACATTTATTAATTCAATTAAGATTAAAAAGTAACACTTATTTTAATATAGGGCGATGATTAGAAAAAACAAAACAAAAAAATGTTAAGTGAAGGGAGGCTAATGAAACTTTAAACTTCTATGCTGTAAATTATATTTATTAAAAACAGACATTTTACTGCATTAATTAAGCAAATCAGGAAAACATTTACTGGAAATTAAAATGCAAGCCTTTCCTGTTTATGTTTTGTTTCCCTTTCTCTACATTGCAAATAATTCTGCTGATTACATTTGCAAAAAAAAAAAAACACCCACCGGTGTTAAAAATGTATGTAAAATTGGATTTGCTTTTGTAACTAACCTCAACATAAAACCCAAATAGGTCTAAATCTTTTGGCTCCGTTTATACTGATGAAAAGATCTTGGTGATGCATCCTTTCAGGGCAAGACCTCATGCCCAGAGCACAGAATAAGGCAAGTATGTAAGTATGCTGGGCAGTCCACGCATCCCTGTGCCAGGAGGGGTGGGCTCCCTCCAGGCAAACCTGCCCTTAATCTATGCACTGCTACATGTGCCCCAACTTGGAGACTCTGAAAGTTAGGACTGCAGTATACAGAGGAGCCCTGACATAGGCACTACGGCTACACAATTTGCAAATCTCTGTTTTTAACCTGATCTGTTAGACAGGGTCAATTTGGTTTGTTTGCAAGCTAGCTGGTAAGTGTGCTGGGAAATTTTGTTTGTGATGTGTATTGCCCATCCATGTGCACCCTACTGCAAAGGCTGGTTATAGGCTGGGTGGTTGCCACTTTTTTATGTAACAGAACAGTGCCTAATTTGTATTAGAGCTTAATTTAAGGGTTAGATTGGCATTAAGGGGTTCAGTGTTGGACAGTTAAGTGTTAAGAGCTTTCTTTTGAAGATAGGTTAAGGGTTATTTTATTTAAGAAAAAAGAGGTTATACTTACCTGCTCTGTGCAACAATAATGCACAGAAAGTTCTCTTACCTCCTCTTCTGGCAGTCCCTTCCAGCACTGTCAGCTCATCCTTCCTTCAGGTGCCTCCCTTAGAATGCTGGGTGCTGAAGAGGTACCTGAGCATGCGCAGTTATGAGGAGGGCTGTGTGTGTTCATAGCCACGCAAAGTGACGGTAAGCTATGCCTCCACTTCTCTCCTCCAGTCAAACTCCTATGGCTTCACTGCTCTCAGTTTCTCCTGTGAAAGCAGGAAGTGAGGGCGGTGGTGCTGGAGTGGTGACATGGAGCCAGGTACTTGTTTAGTGACACAGGCGGATAGGGCAGATAGGTTGGCATTTTTTTTTACCTTATTGCAAAGAATGCATTAAGGCAAAAAATGCTTAGGCTAAATTTAGTACTGTGGTGGGAAATTCACAAATACCATATCTGAGATAGGAAAACTGGATGTAAATAAGGCCTGTTTCATTTTGGAATAAATGTTGTTGCACAACTAACAATTCTGGGGTATCTTTGCGATAAATTCATGTACAGATTTCCGACAGGTATGTTATTCTGGCACAGACACCAACATTTAGGCCTCACACACACGGACGTTTCTTAAAAAATAAACAAAACGTCGGGCCCGACGTCAAGGAAAAAAATCTGTGTTTTTCGGCGTTATGCATCGGCGTTAGTGAGCGTTAGTGTGCGTCGGCGTCCATAGGCGTTTTTTTTTAAAAAAATCATCCCTCTGCTATTTTTCAACCTAAAAACGTTGGCGTCAAAAAACGCTGGTTAACGCCGGTACAATATTAGTTGGCGTTTGTTGGTGTTTTGTGGCGTCGGCGTCAAAAAATGCCAAAATGTTACAGCCTCAGAACGCACTGACTGTAGGTTCTAGTTTCAACTCACTAACACCGACACCATCTACAGCTCAAAAACGTCAGCGTTTTTATGGGGCCATTGACTAACATGGAGAGCTGCAAAAAACGCCAGGAAATGCCGGCGTCAAAAAACGTCCGTGTGTATGAGGCCTTATTGTTTGAGCATGACACACACCTCTAAGGACTATTAGAAAACCATGAAAGTCTGCAGAAAAGAAATGCAAAAGAATTTTAGCAAGAATAAATTACTGTACAATACAGCTTTTGGCAGTAATATTAAAATTAATAAAAGCTAAATAATATAGCATATGGTGCATACATTATTACTTTTTCACATAATGGAAAATACAACATAAAATACATACTTGACTATTCTTTACAGAGTATATTCTAAACATAGCTAGCCATACATTGATGTTTTAGTAATTTAAGATATGTAAGTATGTACAGTATCTAACAAAAGTGAGTACACCCCTCACATTTTTGTAAATATTTTATTATATCTTTTAATGTGACAACACTGAAGAAATGGCACTTTGCTACAATGTAAAGTAGTGAGTGTACAGCTTGTATAATCGTGTAAATTTCCTGTCCCCTCAAAATAACTCAATGCACAGCCATTAATATCTAAACCGCTGGCAACAAAAGTGAGTATACCCCTAAGTGAAAATGTCCAAATTGAGCCCAATTAGCCATTTTCCCTCCCAGTGTCATGTGACTCGTTAGTGTTACAAGGTCTCAGGTGTGAATGGGGAGAAGGTGTGTTAAATTTGGCGTTATCGCTCTCACTCTCTCATACTGGTCACTGGAAGTTCAACATGGCACCTCAAGGCAAAGAACTCTCAGAGGAGCTGAAAAAAAGAATTATTGCTCTATATAAAGATGGCCTAGGCTATAAGAAGATTACCAAGACCCTGAAACTGAGCTGCAGCATGGTAGCCAAGTACATACAGTGGTTTAATAAGGACAGGGTCCACTCAGAAGAGGCCTAGCCATGGTCGGCCAAAGAAGTTGAGTGCACATGCTCAGCGTCATATCCAGAGATTGTCTTTGGGAAATAGACATATGAGTGCTGCCAGCATTGCTGTGGAGGTTGAAGGAGTGGGGGGTCAGCCTGTCAGTGCTCAGACCATACACCACACACTGCATCAAATTGGCCTGCATGGCTGTCGTCCCAGAAGGAAGCCTCTTCTAAAGACGATGCACAAGAAAGCCCGCAAACAGTTTGCTGATGACTAGCAGACTAAGGACATGGAATGGATTACTGGAACCATGCACTGTGGTCTGATGAGACCAAGATAAACGTATTTGGTTCAGATGGTGTCAAGTGTGTGTGGCGGCAATCAGGTGAGGAGTACAAAGACAAGTCTGTCTTGTCTACATTCAAGCACAGTGGTGGGAGTGTCATGGTCTGGGGCTGCACGAGTGCTGCCGGCTCTGGGGAGCTACAGTTCATTGAGGGAACCATGAATGCCAACATGTACTGTGACATACTGAAGCATAGCATGATCCCCTCCTATCGGAGACTGGGCTGCAGGGTAGTATTCCAACACGATAATGATCCCAAACACACCTCCAAGATGACCACTGCCTTGCTAAAGAAGCTGAGGGCAAAGGTGATGGACTGGCCAAGCATGTCTCCAGACCTAAACCCTATTAAGCATCTGTAGGGCATCCTCAAATGGAAGGTAGAGGAGCCCAAGGTCTCTAACATTCACCAGCTCTGTGATGTTGTCATGGAAGAGTGGAAGAGGACTCCAGTGGCAACCTGTAAAGCTCTGGTGAACTCCATGGTGGCCACACAAAATATTGACACTTTGGGCCCAATTTGGACATTTTCACTTAGGGGTGTACTCACTTTTGTTGCCAAACATTAATGGCTGTGTGTTGGGTTATTTTGAGGGGACATCAAATTTACACTGTTATACAAGCTGTACGCTCACTACTTTACACTGTGTCATTTCTTCAGCGTTGTCACATGAAAAGATATAATATTTACAAAAATGTGAGGGGTGTACTCACTTTTGTGAGATACTGTATAAGTATACAGTATGTATATGTATATGTATTCCCTTTCCGCAAAGTTATATCAGCTTTAAAATAGACAGAAGCAAGCTTTTTATGAATATTTCTCTGATGTGGGACATAAATGCTGTGCTACTTCACATATATGTATCAACACTTGGGAGACACCAAACAAACAAATTAACACCTCAATATTGTTGTAATATTATAATATATCATGGAATGATACCTTGTAAAATAATGCATAAGAAAGCATAACAAGCATACATAGTTTGATGCAGAGCACCATTATGTTAGATGTTCTATGGTAGCTTGGAAATAATGCATACAATATGCAGCATGAGCAGGACACAGCAGTACCTCACAGGACGCTAAAGCACTCAGGCCATGTTATTTAATTTCTGTGGTAAACCAGAAGTATAATTTACAACGTTTGTGTCTGATTGATGTCACATGCCTTCCATTTTCTCATTTGGAATACATAGCATGTAACCCATATGGACATATATAGAGCAATAAAAGGTATACAAGAAACCAGCAAAATGACCCCCCACTCAGATAGTTTTTAAAAATAGTACTTTAACAAGCTAATTGGTATGTATGAGAAAAAAACAGTACACAAGAAATATATAAAAAAAAAAATGAAGGTCAGCTCTAACAAATATTCAGCATACATAGGTCAATGAAACCAATATTTACCATGGTTCCAACCATCTCTGAGTGATGGTACAGGTCCATTCTGTCCTATTAGGCAGCTGTCCTAAATTTGTCTGAAATATCTAGAATATGGAAGTTGTAGCCATGCCCTGGGTTTCCATTCCTTTTACCCCTGTAGGATTTTTAATATGATTTTAATAAAAAATAATAATTCTAGTAGAATGGGAAAGTTTGAGTCGTCTGTCAAGTTTTTGCTGTCTGTACCCCTATTGAGGAGGTTTTCTTTTACTACATGTCCTGGTACCTTGTAATACATGTCAGTGGAAATAAGGAACAATTTCCTGAATGGATCTGTAGATTTGTGTGCCAGACTAGATTCTACAATATTGGGTAAGGTGCTATTGAAATTAATGAATGGCCACCCCAAAACTTTATAGTACTGTCCATAATGGTACACCAATACATTATAGTGCTGTGCATGATAAGCCACCAATGCATTAAAGGTACACCAATATATTTTAGCACTATCCACGATGGGCTACCAGTACATTAAAGTGTTGTACTTGTTGGCACCAATACATTATAATGCTGTCCATGATGGTATACCAGTAAATTATACTGTAATCTTGTCAATGAGCCAGTGATACATCATAGAGTGGTCTTTGCCTCTACATCATCACAGCCCAAAATTTGGCCTAGACTTGTGTCAGGTCATTATTACAGTGTGGAGGTTTCCACTGACTCCCATCACAGTAACAATGGCCAGTGGAGCACTAGGTGAGAAGGAAACACCCTAACAGAGACATATAAAGCAACAGAAATATTTTTCTAGTACGGGAAAGGGGCCTTTGTAAGGTGTGAAAACTCTCATTTCTAGTCCTAGTATTTCTAATCACAAAAAGTGATGGTAAGTGTACCCAACAGGGACACAGAAAGCAATCAAACCTGGAAAGAGGTTCTAAGTCTTTCTTACTGTACAGAAATGAGGAAAACAGTTTTGTCTAGAAATACACTTACAAGGGGATGTATAGTGTTTTTGTACATATTTCCTTTAAAATGTTGTAAAGTCTCAATGTGTTTTACCTTAATGCCTTCTATGCATTAAGGTAAAAAACCTCCTGTACTGCAGCAGCCCCCCAGAGCCCCCCTTTTACTTACCTGAACCTGATCGTTCCAGCGTTGAGGATAAGCCCAGCAGCTCCAGCCAATGGCTTGTGTCCTCACTGGATAAATTGATAGCAGCAGGAGCCATTGGTTCCCACTGCTGTCAATCAAATCCAGTGACGCAGGAGCCAAGGGGCGGGGCCAAGTCCTGCTGTCTGTGTCAATGGACACAGCAGCAGGACTCGGGAGCGTGCCTGTACAGGTGCCCCCAGGGAAAGCGCTTCTCCAAGGGATCCCCCAAGGAAGAGGAGGAGTCAGGAGCACCACCGGGGGACCCCAGAAAAGGAGGATTGGGGCTGCCCTGTGCAAAACCCTTGCACAGAGCAGGTATTACATGTTTGTCATTAAAAAAAAAAAACTTTTAGTATCACATTTATTATTAGTCCCTTTGATGGAAAAAAAAACTATTTACAATCTTTAGCTAAAGTTAAAAATGTACACACACAAGTGATGGAAAAATAACTGTGACTTTTCCTTTTTGGCAAGCTGCATAGGAGAAACAGTGCACCTGCCAGAAACGTACTTGTGCAATTGTCTCTCTTTAGATATTGGATCAGAGATAGAGAAGATGAGAAACAGGAAAAAAGCAATAAAAACTTTCTTAGCAACTTTCTAGATAGCCGGCAAAAACTAGCTAAACTATTTCAACTACTCAGGTTAAAAACTGTAAGCTTTGTTGAATCCATTTCAAGTAGATGCACAGACGGATCATTTCCAACTATGTAACTTATGTAACAATGCATGAATTGAGCGCATGTTACCAGGAGGCAGCCCCCCCCCTTTTTTTTCTTTTTAAATCAGATTTTATTTGTAAGTATATTGCTTTAAGTACAAAAAACACAAGTCAAACATGACTTAAGCTGGCCATACATTATACAATTTTCTTATTCAATTTCCTTTAGATATACCTTCAACTATGTAGTGCAAGGGCCTGCCTGATAAGTTTGACATTATATTATATGGATTTGGTAAATCTAAAGGGAAATTGTATAATGTATGGCCAGCCTTACAATTACAGTCCAGTTTAGCTCCAGGGTGTGAAGTAAACCGTACGATGGTTGCATAAAATCACAGCCTGCCCGATAGGATTTCACGGTTCACAAAGTCAAAGTAGAAATCTAGAGGATCTCAACCTTGACTGTATTAGTGTGACAAGATACAGTCAAATTTTCGTGTGGCCTTACACAGAAAATAAGTGTGTTGCGCAAACGTTTTGCCCTTATTAAGATCTTGTAACCATTCTGCCATGGTGGGGGGTGTCACAGAGACCCATTTGATAGCTAGAGGTCAATGCACAACAAACAGTGGTCGGAGACCACAAGGGATCCAAATTTATCCATAGAGGAAAAATGAAAGCTACCTAACATTTAGGTAATAGGGTTAACTTTCAGGGAGATACCCATCACTTTATCAATAGTACCGATAATGTCGGACCGGTACCATTTAAATTTAGGGTATCTCCATAAGACAGATTAAATTACCCTGCATATGCCAAAATAATAAAAAAAAGTCTGGTGTGCCACCCCCTTCTTAAAGTAGTTGTCAACTCGTGACAACCACTTTAACCTACAGGTAAGCCTATAATAAGGTTTTCCTGTAGGTGCCCTGCATATCTCCTAAACCTGCACGGTTCAGGAGATATGCAGTGTTCTGCTGATGCCAACATCGTTCGGCACATGCGCAGTGAAGAAACGGCCTCCGTGCCGTTCCTTCACTGTGATCGTGCTGTGACTGGCGCCTCCCGCTCGCATGCGCGGGAATGACGTCACGTGACTCCGGCTAGTCACAGAGACGGAGTCGGGGCCCAGGAAGGAAGAGGGGCTGAAGATGGACGCTGTCTGCACAGTGGACATCGCTGGACGTTGCAGGCTTCCTTTGCAGGTAAGTGACACATTGCATAGTAGCCCATTATGCTTCTACTTTGCAGGGGAATATTGAGGAAGTAAACCCCCATTAGGGTTTACTTCCTCTTTAAAGGTACGGCAACACACCAGAAGTAAAATATTGCTCAATAGCATCTGAAGACTTCCAGAGTGTTTTGGCAACAAATATACACTATATTAAAAAAAAAGTATTGGGACGCCTGCTTTTACACGTACATGAACTTTAAAATAGCATCCAAGTCTTAATCTGTAGGGTTCAGTATTGAGTTGGCCCACCCTTTACAGCTATAACAGTTTCAACTCTTCTGTGAAGGCTGTCCACAAGGTTTAGGAGTGTGCCTATGAGAATGTTTGACCATTCTTCCAGAAGTGCATTTGTGAGGTCAGGCACTGATGTGGACGAGAAGCCCAGGCTCGCAGTCTCCACTCTAATTCACCCCAAAGGTGTTCTATCGGGTTGAGGTCAGGACTCAGTGCAGGCCAGTCAAGTTCCTCCACCCCAAACTCGCTCATCCATGTTTTTATGGACCTTGCTTTGTGCACCGGTCCAAATCATTTGGTGGAGGGGGGATTATGGTCTGGGGTTATTGTTCAGGGGTTGGGCTTGGCCCCTTAGTTCTAATGAAGGGAACTCTTAAGGTGTCAGCTTACGAAGACAATCTGGACAGTTCCATGCTCCCAACTTTGTGGGAACAGTTTGGTGATGGCTCCTTCCTGTTCCAACATGACTGCGCACCAGTGCACAAAGCAAGGTCCATAAAGACATGGATGAGCGAGTTTGGAGTCCTGAGCTCCTTTGGGATGAATTAGAGCGGAGACTGCGAGCCAGTGCCTGACCTCACAAATGCGCTTCTGGAAGGATTGTAAAACATTCCCATAGACACATTAAAGTTCATATGCGTGTAATGGCAGGCATCCCAATACTTTTGGAAATATAGTGCATATGTACCATATACTGTATATTCAAGCTTGCATTTGACCAAAAACCAATTGTATGTTCTAGTTAATAAAGCCTGGAAAGAATTACTAGAGTAAAGTGTTGTTTTTTAAGCCAAAACGTTTTTTGTTTTGGATAGAGTAGGGGATGGTTAAGACCCCTTACTTTTTTGTTTATATCCTTTT
>BLSH010482072.1:463910-528109 GCA_018402905.1 Glandirana rugosa | reverse complement strand
TAATGAAGGGAACTCTTAAGGTGTCAGCATACGAAGACAATCTGGACAGTTCCATGCTCCCAACTTTGTGGGAACAGTTTGGTGATGGCTCCTTCCTGTTCCAACATGACTGCGCACCAGTGCACAAAGCAAGGTCCATAAAGACATGGATGAGCGAGTTTGGAGTCCTGAGCTCCTTTGGGATGAATTAGAGCGGAGACTGCGAGCCAGTGCCTGACCTCACAAATGCGCTTCTGGAAGGATTGTAAAACATTCCCATAGACACATTAAAGTTCATATGCGTGTAATGGCAGGCATCCCAATACTTTTGGAAATATAGTGCATATGTACCATATACTGTATATTCAAGCTTGCATTTGACCAAAAACCAATTGTATGTTCTAGTTAATAAAGCCTGGAAAGAATTACTAGAGTAAAGTGTTGTTTTTTAAGCCAAAACGTTTTTTGTTTTGGATAGAGTAGGGGATGGTTAAGACCCCTTACTTTTTTGTTTATATCCTTTTAGAGCAATTACTCTTCCTTTCCAGTCCCACAGTTGTCACAGAACAAGTCTCCCCACTGGAGAGAAATGGGATTTGCCATTGCTTTCTGTTAACGATATAATGGTCTCCAAAACAAAAGGAGAGGGTAAATCTCACCAGTGGGAAAAAAAAACAACAGAGGGTTTAATTCCTCACCACTTTACAAAACAAACAAAAAAACACTTATTGCCCTTATGAACACTTTAATCACAAAAAAACTGAAATTGAAGAAACAATTGAAGAATGCATTACAGTTGTATTCTTCTAGAACAAATTACAAAATCTCAACACCTTTACTAGGCTCCAACAGTTAAAACTGTTTCAGTAGTGGTTGGGGTAGAGATGACATAAAGCATGATAAAATTATGAAAAAGGAATATGAAAACTAATTTTAAAAAGTATTCCGTGATAACAACAGTAATATGAATGCCACTGGAGTTGGTTAATGCATTTAGGCAACAATTTGTAACTAATGCTTGTGTCTATAAATAATTATAATATATTTTTAAATGGTAGACAGTGTAGCAAGCAAGATATCTTATGTTAAAATCAGACAAAAATGACAGGAAGAAAAAGAACAGTATATGATATTTGTTGCAAACCTTCAGGGATTAGGGGTTTAAAAAATGCTGGCACTAAACTTTACAGAATTATAGGCTAAAGTAATATTAAGTGATGTTTCCAAAACCACAACCATTAACTCTATATAAAACCCTGATGAGAAGTAATAACTTGATTTCCAGGAAAATATTAGCATGTCCTTTAACTAACACGCCTATCAACACTAAATATTCGGCAAATCATTAACCTACATATAATGAAATAGGCATGAAACGGGCAGTCATCCGGTTGCTAAGTAAGGGTTCGTGGCATGCACATAAATCTTGCATTTATTTAACTTGTTTCCACATTAGTTTTGGGCTATATGCAGTAGGTTTACTTGGTGTAACTAATTTCAAGGTACTTCAGTCTATAGCAGTGAAAAATGGAAGACACATACAGTACACAATATAAATAATACATGTGTGAGGACCAGAAAGAGTTCATGTTTCGCAGTAATATTTTTAACCATTCATTTCCATGGCCTGTCATTACAATTATATTGGTATTATTTTTTCTCATGGTAAGTTAGAAAGGTGCATACATACATTAGATGATAGTCTACCCATCTATCAGTTTTCAGCTGGATTGGGCAATGGTAGCCTCAGATAGTGCCATGTGACCAATCTCAACATGCATGGCTCCCAAAAATGTAACACGTTACAGGACATTTCTCACATGTAAGTGCATTTTGTGCTGGACTTCAAGTGGTTATACCGGAATGATGTCTGGTAATCGGCTATCCATTGGATTGTTTTTACAAGAAGTAGGAGAGTACAACCCCCTCTGCCCAGCCTTCCCTGGGCTCTCCAATCCAACCGGGAGGCCCAAGCAACCAGCCAGCGCTTCCGCCGGCTGGTTGGAGAGCCGATCAAAACCTGGATTGGCTTTGATCGGCTATGGTAACCCGGAAGCAATGACCTGACATTACAACGGATTTACCCAGATGTCAACTGCGCCATTTAAAAAAAATTAAATGCATTCAAAAACACAGATCTTGGCATTTTAAATGCTTCTAAGGGCAGAGGAGGGATTTGGGGTCTCATAAACCCTAGATATCTCCATAAAGAGTACCTATCACATGCCTATTGCTGTCACAAGGATGTTTACATTCCTTGAGACAGCATCAGAAGTGATAAAAAAATGAAAGCAACAGTGTAAAAATAAAAAAAAAATGTAAAGTGCCCCCCCCGCTCATGTGAAACACGCAAACAGCGATCATTCCACACAGGTGAGGTATCACTGCGAACATCAGATCATGGCCAGTAATTCTAGCACCAGACCTCCTGTGTAAATCTAAAGTGGTAACCTGTAAAGGCTTTTAAAGTGTCGCCTATGGACAGTAAAATTTACGTCAGTTGTCGCCATTGCACAGGTGTGCACAATTTTAAAGCATGATATGTTTGGTATCTATCTACTCAGCATAATATCATATTTTACAAAAAAATGGCTAATGTATTGTGTTATTTTGCATTGAAGTTAAAGCATTTTTTTCCAAAACAATTGCGTTTGAATAACTGCTACGCAAATACTGTGTGACATAAAATATTGCAAAACCCACTATTTTATTCTCTAGGGCCTCTGCTTTAAAATATATATCATGTTTAGGGGTTCTAAGTAATTGTTTAGAAAAAATACTGATTGGTACATGTAAAGAAAAAGTGAAGCCTTGGGGTCTTTTCACGCGGTCATTTCGTTTTTTTTGTTCAGTTCAGTCACTTTTTTTTTTTTTTTAATGGATACGGATGTTAATTTTTAAATATGTTTTCATGTCTGCTGACATCTGTGACTGAACTGAACGTCCGTGTTTTGGGTGAAAAATGGATGTAAGCGGATGTTGTCCGCTAACATCCGTTTTTCGTCCGTTTTTTAAATGGAAGAAAAATAGGGTTTTCTTCCGTCTCAAAAAACTGAACTTAATGGAGGCAGATGTCAGCGGATGATCATCCGATAACGTTCGCTAGCCCATAAACATGCATGTATATCCATTTTTCATCCACCAATGGGTGGAGGAAAAATGGACATACGGAACGCCCGTGTGAAAGGACCCTTAGTCTGGAAGTGGTTACACAATGGCATATCTTCCAGTTAGGTCACCTATCTACAAAGTAAAGACTGATCTCTCTCACAAAAACGAGTGTGCTAGCACATTTTACATACTTCCATTTATATTCATTATTCATATCTTTAACCATCACAGTTCTTTAGAATGGTGTGTGATGGCAATTCATTTAATTTCATGACCAATCAAATGCATATATAATCAATGCTACTGGCTTTAAAAAAATAGAAAATATAATTAAAAGCACATGAAATATTATTTTGCTAAAGAAAATCTTTCCTTCATCATTTTTAAACAAGTTCCACCATCTAAACACTAATTCTTCACTATCATATTCCCTTTGGTAGTTTACTGGTGGCATGCCATTAGTTCTGTTTAGAGCCTTTATCCAGTCAAAAAACATTTTTAAATTGATTAGATTTGCTTTACAGACCTTAGAGAGCAATCACAAGAAGAAGACTAGAAGGCTGTTTTACTGTCTGTTCCATCAGCTGTGACCACGCTGATTAAACTACCTAGCATATATTATTCTAAAAATTCAGAACAATATGAAGCAGCTGTGCATACCAAAGACACAGCTTTTCGCCTCCAGAACATGGAAATATGCAGATAAAACATGACTTACGTAAATATAAATCACCTACAAAAATGTGCAAAGCTGTAGTGTTTGTGCTTTTTAGTCTAAAAAATTACTATCTGAGATACATTTGATGTGTATTCCTTATTGAATGAAGGCTTTAGAGGAACACAAATGTTGGAAGTTAAAGGAGCTCTAAACCCAAACTAAATATTTGCTAAAGCTTGGTGTAACAAACTGCCGCCAAGGTTTTCCCATCGTAATGTACTATTTCCATAATTTTTTAATTTTTTTGCATCTCAAAGCTGCTGACCTACTACAGCTTCCTTCAGCCACTTACTATCTACATGAAGTCACTCCAGCATTGGGTGTAAATTATAGCATTGGACTTCCTGAAAGTGACAATGGTGGACCATAATCTGTAAGTGACAATTCTGTGAGTGACAATGTTACCTTATGGAATTACCTGAACAAGGGCTTTCATGGCAATATTTAGACAGGCTGAAAACAACTTTTGGAGTTAATTTAAGATTAAACATATAATTTGGTTAGGATCCACTTTGAAGTGGAAATCTTGTTTTATTTATATATTAGACCTCCTTTAATTCTGTTATTGCTAATTGGTACTAATGGGGACAAAGACCCTCACTTCTGGAGACAAAAAATCACCAATCTGCGATGCAAACAACAATTAATACTCAGTAAGGGTTATAAACTTTCTCCAGTCTATTAAAAAGTGCTTTTGCTGTTGTTTGTATTGGATTGATTTTGCCTTATTGCCTTTTTTTTGGTGAATGAAGACACCAGAAGGGAAGACAATAAAGCCTTCCCAACTTTAGAAACACAAAGAAAATATTTTTGGCTGCTGTTTCATTTTAAACAACACAATAAGAGTTTTCAGCACATAATACAAATGTTTTAAAGGTGGGTTATCAACCACAAAGAAAACTAGAGTCAGCTTCTCAGTCATATGTGATAGATGCAACCTACTACATTCCAGAAAAATCAAAACATTTGTTAGATTTTTTTAGCATGAGAGATGTTTGCCACTCTTTACTGAAAGAAAAAAATAGGATTTTTTGACTTACCGTAACATCCTTTTCTCTGAGTTCATTGACGGACGCAGCCTCTTATTCTTGACATGTGGGGTTTATGCACCTTTCACTAGGAGTGTACTAGGCAGAACGTAGTTCAGCTAAAAGCAGACACAGCCCCTCCCAGGGGGCAGTCCTCACTTGGCATAACCCCTCCTGCCCTGCTCAGCAACACAGTTCGTAGCAAGCAGTACAAACTCAACAAAAGAGGGGTGGGTGCTGCGTCCGTCAATTAACTCAGAGAAAAGGATTTTACGGTAAGTCAAAAAAATCCTATTTTGTCATTTGTACATTGACGGACGCAGCCTCTTATTCTTGACATGTGGGGATGTCCCAAAGCAGTGTCATAACGAGGGGTGGGCAACAACAACAACAGTACCCAACAAAAGAGTTCTCCGGGAGGTGCCAGACGCGCCTCCCACCACCGCCTGCAAAACTTTGTGGCCATAAGCAGCACCTGAGGACGCTGGAACATCAACTCTGTAAAACTTGGAAAAAGTGTGCACCGAGGTCCAAGTGGCCGCCTTGCACACCTGAGAAACCGACGCCTGGTGTCGGAAAGCCCAGGAAGTACTAATCGCCCTGGTAGAGTGAGCAGTGACCGGAAAGGGGAGCTCCTGGCCCCGAACAGCATACGCACAGGTCACCGTCTGTCATATCCAATGGGAAATAGTGGCCGATGAGGCCGCAATCCCCTTGCGTGGACTATCTACCGCGACAAAAAGTGCATTGGACCTCCGAAAAGAGGCCGTGGCCGCCAGATACACCCGCAGAGCCTTAACCACATCCAGGGAGTGCAAAGCAACCTACTTAGGATGGGACAGGCGCGGACACAGCAAAGGGAGGACAATGTGAAAAGAAGAGACCACCTTCGGTAAGAAGGAAGGAGAAGGGCGCAAAACCACCTTGTCCCTATGTAGGACCAAGTATGGGGACCTACAGGACAGAGCCGCCAGCTCAGACACCCGCCTAGTAGATGTAATAGCCACCAGGAAGGCCACTTTCTGCGAAAGCAGCTGCAGGGAAATTTCCCTGATATTTTCAAAAGGCAGCTTCTGAAGTACTGAGAGGGCCAGATTGAGGTCCCAAGGCGCCAAGGGCGCCCGTACCTGGGGAGTGACATGACGGACCCCCTGGACAAAGGTACGAATCAAGGAATGCATTGCCAAGGGACGCTGAAAAAAAAATCGCCAGGGCAGAAATCTGCCCTTTAAGCGTGCTCAATGCCAACTTGTGATCTAGGCCTTGCTGAAGGAAGGCCAGCACCCGAGCCACTGAGAAAGAACAGGGGTTCCATCCCCCCACCTCGCACCAGGCAATGTAAGCCTTCCAGGTGCGGTGATAGATCTTACGCGAAGTGGCCTTACGTGCCTTGAGCATAGTGGGAATTACAGACTCAGAGAGTCCCCTATCTGGGACTCAATAACCAGGCTGTTAAAGCCAGTGAGGGTAAAGCAGGGTGCAAGATGGGTCCCTGTGAAAGTAGGCCCTCGCGGGAGCCGCCAGGGAACATCGACCACCATCCGCACCATGTCGGCGTATCAAGGACGCCGAGGCCAATTTGGCACTTCCAGAATGGTTGGGATCCCTTCCGCCTCTATCTTGCGCAGCAGGCACAGGAGTAGCGGAAGTGGAGGGAAGGCATAAAGCAGCCGGTACCGAGACCATGGAGCCAGCGGATCCCTTGTTCTGCTCACGAAGGCCTGCACCTTCCGATTGAGCCGGGACGCCAGGAAGTCCACGTCTGGCGTTCCCCACTTTTGACAAATCTGGCAGAACACCTCCGGGTGCAGGGGCCACTCTCCCTGATCCAGCCTCTGGTGACTGAGGTAGTCCGCCTGACAATTTTCGATGCCTGGGATGTGAATGGCGGAGATTGCCGGCACATGAAGCTCTGCCCACTGCAGAACGTGGGCTACTTCTGATGCCGCTGCTGCAATCCTCGTTCCACCCTGATGATTCACATAAGCCACAGCCGTGGCGTTGTCTGACTGGACCCGAACAGGACGACCGTGCAATCTCCCCGACCAGTGGGAGAGGCAAAGCCTGATCGCTCGAAGTTCCATCACATTGATAGGGAGACGGGACTCCTCCAGGGACCAGCGACCTTGGGTCGACAACAGCCCCAGGACCCCCCCCAGCCGTATAGGCTGGCATCCGTCGTGACCACCGTCCATTCCACGGGTAGAAATGACTTCCCCAGCCCCAGCCACCAGGCGAGGGAAACCCGGGTCTGGTGATCCAACCTGATCACCCGATCCAGGGATAGCGGAGACTTGTCCCACTGCAGCAGAATTGCTCTCTGCAGGGACCGGGTGTGACTCTGGGCATAGGGCACCGCCTCAAAGGTGGAGACCATCAGCCCAAACACCCTCATGCAAAATCTGAGAAAGGACCACCGCTGGGACAGCAGGGCAACTTGGAGCGTCAACACCTTGGCGGCAGGGAGAAACACCTTCGCCTGCTCCGTGTCCAGGACCAAGCCCAGATATTCCAACCGGCGTGACAGTACCGACTTTGGAAGGTTGATCACCCGGCCGAAGTCCCGCAGGAAACCGAGGGTGATGCCCACACTGTCCTTCAAGGGTGAGGCCGACTCCGCCTGCAGGAGGCGGTCGTCGAGGTATGCCACCACTGCTATGACCCTCTGCCGCAGAAGAGCCAGCACTGGGGCTAGGAGCTTGGTGAAGACCCACGGGGCTGAGACCAGACCAAACGGAAGGGCAACAAACTGGTAGTGGTGATCCCCTACCGCAAAGCACAGAAAGCGCTGGTGGCGCGCACATATGGGCACGTGCAGATACGCGTCCTTGATGTCCAAGGAGGCCAAGAAGTCCCCCTGACGAAGGGCCGGCACCACAGAGCGGACAGATTCCATTCTGAATTTCCGCGGCCTCACAAAGAGGTTGAGAGCCTTCAGGTCCAGGACAGGCCTGACCCCATCTTTTTTCGGAACCACAAAAAGATTTGAATAAAAACCGTGGAAACGTTCCGCAGAGGGGACCGGAACAATCACCCCCTGATGGAGCAGGACTTGCACGGCCCCAAACAGGGCCTGCCATCGCCCCGGGGGAAGACTCAGATTGGAGGCGAAGAACCTGTCTGGGGGCTGGGTACGGAACTCTATCTTGTACCCAGACAAAACCACCTCGCGCACCCAGAGATCCGAGATGCGAGAGGTCCACCGGTCCGAGAACTGCAAGAGCTGTCCCCCCACCAGAACCACGGGTGGGGGCGACCCATCATGCGGAGGGGGACTTCTCCTCCGCCTTCTCGGCCTTACGCTGCCAGGGACGCTCCTGGCCCCCCGCGGGGGGCTTAGCGGGCTAGGAGACCTTGTTTGAGGCACGTGGTGCACGAAAAAAACTCTTGAGTAGGGAAGGACGGGCCCGCCCCACGCCGGGGCTCCTTGCTCCTTCTAGGCTCCGGGAGGAACGTACTCTTCTCCCCAGTGTAATCCTTGATGATCTCATCCAGGGAAGTCCCAAAAAGATGACCACCCTCAAATGGCAGGTCCGTCAGGCATGGTGAATGAACCCTGAGGTCGTTGCCACTCCTTGTAAACAAACTGATCAAAGTACGAAAAATAAGGGAATACCTTAGGCATCCGGGCCGGCCTATACGACCCAAAAGCGTACGGCGCCCCCTGTGTCGCAGCCGGGCCCAGCTTCACCGTCTCACGGACCGCTGAGACCAATGAGCCCACCGGAGCATATTCACGAGCCGCGGTGGCCCCCGAGGGCTCACCCTCTTCATCAGAGGGGTCCCCGAGCTCGCCTTCCGACAGCTCCTGGGGGGTCCCCGACACCTCAGTCTCTGAGTCCTCACCAGAGGACTGGGGAGGGGGTGTCCGTTTCCTCACCACCCCACGGTCACGGATCGGCTCCACCCGGGAGAAAAATTCTTCCAGGGTGGCCGTCAATTTGTCCAGCGGAACCACAGGTCCCAGCACTCCCTAATCCCCACCAGGGAGTTCTGGCTGGGAAGCACCTGCTTCAGCCGCCATTGCACCGCACCCCGAAAGACACCCACCGGCCAAACCGGACCGTGCGCCCCACACCACCCCTCAAGCTGCCGCACTAGGGCCCCAGAGGCTCCCAGGAGGACTCGCCACACCGACCCGGGTGCTGCTGCTAGCGCTGCTGTAGCTGCCTGTAACCACCCTGCTGGTGCTTGCTCTTGCTCTCCCCCATGTGTAGGAAGGCTCTTCCGGCCTGATCCGGCGCCAAGAGAACCAGGACCACCCACTCAGTCAGCGAATCTGAGGCCAGGATACGGTGGACCACGCAAAGATGGCCGCCGTGTGCACTAGAGGCCAAAACCAGCGGACGGCTACCGCAAAATGGCAGCTGCAATAACACACACGGCTGGCTACAGGAAAATGGCGGCCATGCTCAACACGCGGTCGGGTACAGGAAAATGGCGGCCGTGATTCACACATGGCCGGCTACAGGAAAATGGCGGTCCGGTACTAACATGTCGATCGCCTACAGCCCACCCAGGGGAACACAGCCAGGCAGGGGGAGACTACAGCCCAGGGGGAGGGGGGGTTGGAGTCTGGCAATACTAAAGGGCAGGAAGGATCAAGCCCACCTACACCCACAGAAGGGGGACACCACCCACCTGCCCCCCCTCCCCCCGCACTCCGCGGGGGGGAGGAGAAGCTACTCACCACTCTGGACGGGTGCAGCGGGTAGCCACCCGGGGCAGACCTGCCACCCTGCCAGTTCGGGGGGAGCTGCCGGCCACGCAACACCCGTGACGCTAGCCCCGGGGCCCGGTCCTAGGTGTGCTGGTGGGACGTTTACCCTGCTGGCCACCCCGCACGGAACGAGGCTCCCCCGCGTACAGCTAAGGGTCGGCTTGCGTCCGTCAGTCGCGCTGGGGAGACTCCCTGGATCTAGGATATCTAGCCTTTCACCCTGCCGGCTACTTGATTGCATTCTTCATCACAAGTCTTGGGAAAAAAGACAAAAATGGGAAACCGCAGATCCCAGCAGGGAGCCAGGTCCTACTCCTTGCACTAGGCAGAAAAAACTGAGTTGCTGAGCAGGACAGGAGGGGTTATGCCAACTGAGGACTGCACCCTGGGAGGGGCTGTGTCTGCTTTTAGCTGAACTATGTTCTGCCTAGTCCACTCCTAGTGAAAGGTGCATAAACCCCACATGTCAAGAATAAGAGGCTGCGTCCGTCAATGAACGAATGAGAAAACATTTTAACCTGAGTTGAACACACGTGCTCTTTATGCAAGGTCCACTATTTGCTCCTCTGGAAACTAATTTAATTATGACAGGTGAAAACTTTCAAAACTAACTCTATGTTTTCTGAAAGGTCTGCGACATGTGGTAACCTCCGAGTCACAGATACAAATTATAAACCACGTTGTAGCACAATGCACATTACTACTTTATAATATAAAAAGAATATGCTTTAACCTTATCTTCTGTGTAGCTATTAAGATTATAATTACAATAATAACAATCAAGAACAGTCAAGAGAATAGAGCAGCAGAAGCATTGGTATGATATAATTGCCCAGTCAAAAGAAAGGTCAAATATTAAAATACAGTAAACTATAGTAAAATATTGAAGCCACAATGTAAGGTGAAACAAGAACCCAAGAGACAAGATTTACTGTTACAATGACAAGAAGCTTGGGTTAGTATCTATTAAAACAGAATATTTCACAGGATTTGGCATTTAAGATGATACATGATAATTATTTATTAAATTGAATTGTATATATTACTGAACTTGAGGCACATTTGTCGATTTCCAACCAACTAAATAAAAATACAGAGACATAACTGATAAACGCAATCCAATTGTTATTTTTGAATCTCAACCATTCCTTGAGGTTGAAATAGCTGCATAATTCAATAACACAAACATTTTGTATCCCTTATGCCTTCCTAACTCTGTGTAAAGAATTAGCAACCACTGACCCTTAAATGCCCACTTCCTGCTTCTTTAAATGTCATAGTGCTGAGTAAAAATGCTGTTTTAAATTTAACATAATAAATTAGGTCTTACAGTGTGAGTATTTATATCTTTAAACCATAAAATAAACCAATAATCCATCTCTGACTGTATATATATATATATATATATATATATATATATATATATCATTCAAACCAAACAAACATGACCAGTATGCACAATGGCAATTAAAATATGTCCTTCTTCTTAGCAAGAACATCTTTATATATCAGTTAAGCATATTACAAGACAATTTGTTATAGCAGATAACCCATTGTTTTAGTAAGAACTAATCAGCAATAATGACTTCTTGATTAGATCATTTAAAGAATGCTATCATATAATGTAATTATTATCTAAGCCGAAAAATATTCAGAAAATGCAGTTAGAATTAGATTTTGATCTTGTAATATGATCTTTCTTGTTAAAGGTACTTTCCAACTCAATTTACAGTTTTAATTGGAAACAAGCAATGACATCACAAGACGCATGACATTTAAAATTAAATTCAAGCTCATTTATCGAGTTAGGAAGTATAGTGTTATAACAGAACAGGATCACCTGCAGGTCTTTTATAGGCGTTCCAGTGTTTTTTTTTATTTCTGACCCTCTGTGACTTTACTTGATTTAATAAATAGCCTGGCTCATACAAAATGGATTTAAAGTGAAGCAGAAAACACACATTCAAATATGGTGCTGAAATAGAATAAACAAGGATATAACTCAATTTCTTCTTCGGTTACAGACATTCGTGGCAAGCTTCCTCTTCGTCATTCTGCCCAGTTGGCAGAGCAATATGTGCTAAGTAGCAGTTAAGTGTGTGTGTAGAATGCAAATAAATTGGAACCTCTGGCAGGAAAAAGTGATTTGCTTGAGACACACGTACAAGCCTATATTCATCGGTGGAATTACCACTATGGAGTATATATACAGATGAGGAAAAAGTAGCCTTGTGTTGTGACTTGTACAACTGGCAGGTCGCTGTATCCTTATTACAAACGCGACAGATTGGGCAGAATGATGTCAAAACTCAGTAGGCTGGAGTGCAAAGGGCAGTGCCATCTTACATCTGCAGTCATTTAGAAGCTTTCTATCTATACCAGAGATCTAGTATTATCAAGCAACCAGAGTATAATTATTTTGTATCCAGGAAACAATTTCTGACTCATTTTGGGTCAAGGAGTGATAGCACTCACAAGGCAGAACATGAACTAGTGGAAGCATGGTGAAACTATTCCTAACAGTCTTTAGTTTCAGCCTTTCCATTGCAAAATATTCCAAAGTATTATCACACCTTCAGTTTCTGCCTACAATCAGGATGATTTATAAAAACTTAAACAAAGACTTAATATTTTATTCAGTGGAAAAATGAAACCTGGAACCCAGGTTCTACAGTCAACAACTCCATATTTGCTGCAGTAGTCTTCCCTTTTTTAATGTTCTTTCATAATTCATTGGTTCTTAAAAGTGGTAAAGGGCTAGCTATAATACAGGAACATTGTATGCCTCCTGACTTTAATAGGCGGTACAGCACTTCAAGTTCCAAAAGGGCCATGCTTATTAAAAGTGAATGCAACCTGTCAAAATATTATTAACCTCATCTTTACCAACACTGCTTCTAATTAGGGAACAGCTTAAGATTACTCGATACTTAGATTAGTAGGTGTGCAGCAACCTGAGCACCCTACCTGTCCATCAATACCTCTGCATCCAATAGCAGAGGGTTTCCGGTTCACCACCAATCAAAAATCAAAAATTAGAAAAGTTCCCTTTGGTCACATCAATTCTGAGGTCTAACAAAAGCAACATTACTTCTTTAGAATGTGTATGTTTGTATGAAAAAAAAAATACAAAAATTAACCCCTTCCTTACCCGGCACTTAAACCCCCCTCCTGCCCAGACCAATTTTTGGCTTTCAGCGCTGTCGCATTTTGAATGACAATTGCGCGGTCATGCGACGTTGTACCCAAATAAAATTTGCGTCCTTTTTTTCCCACAAATAGAGCTTTCTTTTGGTGGTATTTGATCCCCTCTGCGCCATTTCTGATCGCCGCTATAAACTAAAAATGAGCGACAATTTTGCAAAAAAGAACAATATTTTTTACTTTTTGCTAAAGTACAAATCCATGAAAAAAATTATTCATCAGTTTTGGCCGATATATATTCTTCTACATATTTTTGGTAAAAAAAAAAAAAATCGCAATCGGCGTATATTGATTGGTTTGCGCAAAAGTTATCGCGTCTACAAACCGGGAATTGATTTATGGCGTTTTTATTATTTTTTTTTTTTTTTACTAGTAATGGCGGCGATCTGCGATTTTTATTGGGACTGCGATATCGGGGCGGAAATGTCGGACATTTTTTACACATTTTTGGGACCAATGACATTTATACAGCGATCAGAAATTTAAATGTCCACTGATTACTGTATAAATGTCATTGGCAGTGAAGGGGTTAACCAGCAGGGGGCAGTGAAGGGGTTAATAAATGTTCCCTGGGTGTGCTCTAACTGTGGGGGGGCAGGGCTGGCCGGGACATGACAGATCTCACTGATCCCAGAGACAGGGATCAGTAGATCTGGCATGTCCCCTGTCACAGAACGGGGAACCGCCGTGTTTACAACGGCGGTTCCCCGTTCTGAGGCTCCTAAAGGTGATCGGCGGGTCCGGGCGGACATCGAGTCCGCCCGACCCGCGGGCACGCTCGCGCAGCGTGCGGCGCGCGCCACCGCTGCCGCCAGGGGGCGCGCGGGAGCATGCGCAGTGGAGGACATCCATGGACGTCCTCCGGGCATTTCAGATCCGCGCTGGAGCCGTACTTTGGCTATAGCGCGGATCTGAAGTGGTTAAATAATATGAATAAAAATTTAAACAAAAACGTTTTTAAAAGCAACTCCATCACCTCGCACACACATGGGTAAGCAAATGTATGCGTTAGGTGTATACAACGGTGCAAGCAGTTATTGCACCACACGTTAGGTATCATCACTAATGTCGGAATAAGAACAATAATTATAGGACCCTTATTCATGGTTAAATTATTACTAAACCCACAACATTAAAATAAGTCTGTATAGGTAGTAAAGCATGCTTGTTACACTCACTGTGGAACCTAAAGGGTTAATCCTCCACATTATGTAAAAATGCTGTTTGATCCTCTATGCACAGATCCTCAGATTCCACTGTCCCCTGATAATTTCCTGATAACACAGAGCCTATGGAGACAGGCTGCACACGCTCAGTTTGGTGTGTATTGCTAGAGAGATTTTTTTTCTCTTGGGATGGTGCATGTGATCAGCACAGGGCCAATCATCACTGTCCAGACAGAGGATCAGGGCTCTTGCAGTCTCATAGAACAGTCAGAAAACTCTTCCTACAAGCTTTAATCAGTGCTTGGCTGCACACTGATAGAAGTCACATGACTGCTCTATCTGCTGATGAGAAAAGGTATTTAGCAGTCTATATTTACTAAAATAATTGCATTTCCATGTTCTGTGTACTGTGGGAGACTAGATATAGTAAATGCAGGGTCCTAGGTTTAGTAACACTTTAACTCCAAAATGATAAGCTGTAAAAGCTTTAAAGCATCATCTATGGACAATTTTGGGCACTGTGGATAATTTTATTACTGTAGTTGTACTATTTCACAGGCACATGCAGCATGTGACATGTTTGATATCTATTTGTTTGATGCAACCCTGACTTTTACCAAAAAATGGGTATTCTATTTTGTTTGTGTGTGCACCAAAATTAGTTTTAGTGTTTTTTTTCCCTGAAAATATAGATTTGATAAACATTTGTGTAAATATTGTGTGACATAAAAATTGCAAGTACCATCATTTTATTTTACAGGGCTTCTGCTTTCAGAAAATATAAACTTGTTTGGGGGTTTTAAGTAATTTTCAAGCAAAAACAGGCAGATTTTAAGGTGTATTAAAGATGTAAAAATTGCTCTGGACAAAAAATGATTAAAATAATATCTGGTGATCTGCCATTAATATCTTTGTTCAAGCACTTTCATCTATTGCGTGACAACACGCTGTCCTTGATTCCCAGACGGGCCACTGCATTGTAACCCTGTCAGAAAGGCTTCAAATGGATATTACAAGTGACAGTTTCAGCACACAAGTTGCAGGCATATCACCACCAGGAACCCTGAGAGGAGACATGCGAGCATCAATGGATTGCAGGAGATGGCTGCAATGATGCAGCAGGAGATTAGCAGCACTGAGATGCAACAAAGGATAAAAGAGGCAGAAACAAATAATTTATGAAAAAGGCAACTGTTTATCATACAAAGTGACTTAGCAAACTACACATCATTCAGTTAGAGCCCGTTCACACAGGGGCGACTTGCGGTCTGACTTTAGTCTCCTCAAGTCACCCCAAGTCGCTTGACATCTGAAATCCCATTGAAGTGAATGGGGGGCGTCCTAATGTACACTAAGGAAAAAGTTCCTGCACAACTTCAAGACGACTTTTATCCTACTTGTGCCCATAGAATTCAATAGAAGTCGCCTCCAAGTCGGATCCCCCATCTACATGGAAGCGACTTTATAGTGCAAAGAATATAATTTATCTACGGCAACCCCCTCCCTCCCTTCTCTGATTGCAAAGGAAGAGGTTGGGAATGAGACATACATATGGAAGGCAAAAAACAGAAATAATTTCATATGAAATAATTTATCAGTTGATCCATAGAAGTATATAAAAATGATAACATACACAGAACATGTGAATGCATGGATAATTTCATATATATATATATATATATATATATATATATACACATCATTGAAAGGGCACATAATTGCAAAACAGCCAGCAGCATATCAAGTCTTGAAAATACATGTTGTAAAGTGCATAGTAATAAAGTATGGCAGATAAAACAAGATATAGGACTGGTGGTAACAAAACTCTGAATATCAGTCCTACATCCAAAGTCTTCTTACCATCAGTCCTATATCTTGTTTTATCTGCCATACTTTATTACTATGCACTTTACAACATGTATTTTCAAGACTTGATAAGCTGCTAGCTATTTTGCAATTATATGCCCTTTCAATGATGTATATATATATGAAATTATTCATGCATTCACATGTTCTGTATATGTTATCATTTTTATGTACTTCTATGAATCAACTAATAAATTATTTCATATGAAATCAATAGTGTTTTTGCCTTCCATATGTATATATTGCTTTGCAATGTCGCAAATTGGGGATGGAGGAACCTTTGACTTACCATCTCAGCCCTCATTTAAAGTCCCGCCAAACCCCTCTCCTTTTCCCTTTTCTGATTGGCCACAGGCAAAGTCGTCTGGCATAAGTCGTGTTGTAAAACGCCTGAAGTCACGCTGAAAGTCGTGCTGAAAACCGCCTAGCAAAGTCCTCCTAAGTCAGATCACCCCGGTGTGAATAGAGTCTTAGGGTTTACATTTCTGTACATAATAAATTTAAGTGTGAAATCGTCTACTAGAGTAAGCCTCATAAATGACTGCTATACCGAACAAGCTAGAATGGTAAAGCAGAACAGAGTGGTTGTTTCTAAAAAGCAACAAGTCTAAATATATTTTTGAACAGAAAAAGATATTATTCATAGTTTTATTTCTATGCTGTTAGAAGAACAGCACCTGTCAAAACCAGTAACTTGCCCAGGGAGGAACTACTATTGGGTGGTCAGTAACTCAAATTAGTAAGTATTTACACAAATAGTAACTTCTGGTTTTTGCGGCAGCAGATAATCTAAATCAAGCCGTCAGCAAATACTTAGCAAAATAAAGAATACCCATATTTTATTTCTGCCAGTTGGCATAGTTCTTGGCCCACACATATTGTAAGCATTCTTCCAGCTTCTATTCAAACCATCAGAAAGATTCTGAAAGCACAGTTTCTTAAAGTATACAAGTATAACTTCCTACACTTCTTTAGACACAGACATGTAAAAAGTAATTAGAAATTGCTATAGTTCAGGCATTAAGTTTTATAGAGAGCAAATAAAAACATATCTATCTTAGAAAAACTGCTTTTTTGGATTTGAATTTAAGAAAAATAATATTCAGTAGATGTAATAAAATAAATTAATTTAAGGACACAGCACACATCATTTTACTGTACAGTTTAACATGCTTCCTTTTTAATGTTTATATACGTGACTTTCCAGTCGCTCAACCACTTAAGGACCGGAAGGATTTCCCACTGTAGGACCAGATCACTTTTTGTGATTCGGCACTGCGTCGCTTTAACTGACAATTGCGCGGTCGTGCGACGTTGTACCCAAACAAAATTGACGCGCTTTTTCCACCACAAATAGAGCTTTCTTTTGGTGGTATTTGGCCCCCTGTGCGTCACTTCTGACCACCTCTATTAACAAAAAAAAAGCGACCGTTTTGGAAAAAAAAAAACAATATTTTTTACTTTTTGCTATAATACATATCCAAAAAAATATATAAAAAAACAAAGTTATTCATCAGTTTTGGCTGATATATATTCTTCCTCATATTTGTGGTAAAAAAAAAATTGTGATCTGCGTTTATATTGTTTGGTTTGCGCAAAAGTTGCTGCGTTTACAATCCATGAGAAATCATTTATGGCGTTTTTACTATTTTTTTTTACTAGTAATGGCGGCGATCTGCGATTTTTTATCAAGACCGTGATATTGCAGCGGACATGTCTGACATTTTTGACACTTTTTTGGGACCAATGACATTTATACAGCGATCAGAAATTTAAATATCCACTGATTACTGTGTAAATGTCATTGGCAGTGAAGGGATTAACCTGTGGGGGGGGGGGGGGGATCTAGGGTTTAACTGTGTTCCCTAGGCGTGTTCTAACTGTGAGGGGCTGAGCTGCCAGGGGCAATAGAGATCTAACCGATCCCAGTGACACAGATCAGTAGATCTCTTACATGCCGCCTGACAGAACAGAGGGATCGCTGTGTTAACATCGGCGGTTCCCTGTTTGTGTTCTCTGCCAGGCAATTGCGGGTAGCCGGCAGACATCGAGTCCGCCAGACCCGCAGCCACACTGCTGCAGAATGTGTCGGGCACGAGAGCGCGCCGCCAGCGCTAGCTGCGCGCAAGCGAGCTACCATTTATAGATGGCGATTCGCGGGATCGTGCCACTCTGCAGCAGTAAATGTACATGAGGCGGTCCGGAACCGGTTAAAGGGATTGTAAAGGCAGAAGGGTTTTTGTTATCTTAATGCATTAAGATAAAAAAAGCTTATGTGTGCAGCAGTCCCCTAACACTTACCTGAGACCATCTTTACCCAGCAATGTTGCAGGAGTTTCTCCCCTACTCATTGGCTAAGATAGCTGCGTGGCACGATTGGCTCCTGCTGCTGTCAATCAAAGTCAGTCAGCCAATCAGGAGAGGAAAGGGTGGGGCTGGGTCACGGCTGAATGGACACAGGGAGCTGGGACTTGGCTCAGGTGCCCCCTCAGCAAGCTGCTTGCTGTGGGGGCACTCAACAGGAGGGAGGGGCCAGAAACACTAAAGAGGGACTTGAGAAGAGGAGGATCCGGGGAACACTTTGTACAAAACCAACTGCACAGAGCAGGTAAGTAGAACATGTGCTATTTTTTTTTTTAAATGATACTTTACAATCACTTTAATTGTTGAAAAGCCACCACATCTCTGCTCCCCAGGGGCTGCTACAAAGTTTGTTAAAATCCAAAAAATCTAAATGGACTTTTGTGAACACCCAAGCAATATATATTGATCATCCAGAGGGGATTGGTTTTTCTCATCAAAAGTGCAACTACTCTTTAAAGTGATATTAAGTAGACCTATAGGCAAAAATTTTTTTGTTTGTTTTTTTCATTTTGAATAGAGCAAGGGAGGGTTATACCCCTGTCAGATTGTTTTTCATCCACTGGGAAGATTTCCTTTCACTTCCTGTCCCATAGCCAAACAGGAAGTGAGAGGAAACCCCTGCAAACCCAGGGAATTCATTGGGGACCCCCAGGTCTCCAGAACTAGTATCCTCATTGGAAGATTTTCCCTGTATTACTTTTCTGGGGACAACCCCAAGTTTGGGATTTTCTTTTACTTTCAATAATAATGGTAAACAGGACAAATAGAGAGGGTGAATCTCCTAAAGGGACACAGACAGCAATATAAACTGACAGATGTTCTAATCCCTCTCCACTCTATACAAAACTAAAAAAAAAAGTTTTGCCTTTAGTTATACGTTAAAGTATTTTTTTTTAAACTAACAAACATGTCATACTTACCTGCCCTTTGCAGTGGTTTTGCACAGAGCAGCCCAGATCCATCTCTTCTCGGGTCCCCAGCTGGCGCTCCTGGCCCCTCCATCCTGCCAAGTGCCACCAGAGCATGCAGCTTTTAATGGGGGCACTTGAGCAGGCTCGCTCCCAGGCCATGGCTCTGCGTGTCCATTAACACAAAGAGCTGTGACTCTGCCCCATCCACCTCTCTCCTCATTGGTTTACTGGCTTTCATTGACAGCAGCAGGAGTCCCCGGAGAGCTGAGGCTCTCATGCACATTGTTGGAGGAAGATCAGGCTTGGGTAAGTATTAGGGGGGGATGCTGGGAGGGCTGCTACACAGAGAAGGTTTTTTTACCTTCATGCATAGAATGCATGAAGGTAAATAACCTTCAGCCTTTACAAACACTTTAAGAAAAGCTGGCCTATCAGCACTTGGTTGTACCATGACTTATTACACAATGCTATATACTCTGGCCAGGTAGCACAAAAGGCTAAACAAAGGTGAAACAAAAAGGTAGCTGCGGCACATGGGAGAATAAGGAGTCCACATAGGATAATAAATATTAGTGCTATAGGAGGTGTGTAGTCAGTGGGGCATGCAGGGATGTGGGATCAGGCAGCAGGAAAAAGACATGATCAGTATATAGGCATGAAGCCAGTCCAAGTAGCATGCAGAAGTGATTAGTAAATGGGGAAGAGGTCACTCCATGTGGCAGGCAAAAGACATGATCAGTTAACAGAAGAAGTAGGTCCATGCAGGCAGAAGGCAGAAAACATGGGCAATGACAGTCAGGGGTCAGGTCAAGCTGAAGTTAGATCAGTATACAGGTACAGGTGAATGGGCAGCTAGTGGGGCACATGGAGAAACCTATTACAAGCCTCAGTTGTAAGGCTTGGGAGATTTAAATCAGTAGCTGACAGAGTACAGTACCAATAGAAGGTGAGAAGAGAGGGATTGTCTGGCAACAGGAAGGTAAGAGTCTGGACTGCAACTGTGCTGCCAAGATTCAGGGCAACGGCCAGTGGGGAGTCAGGAGGAAGAGCCCAAGGTGCAGGCATATTGCTTGGGCATGGCTACATAAGTGAGCAGAGATGGACCAGACTGATCTGTGAGGCACACAGCAGTGGAACAACAGGAAGCCAGACAAACATGTCTTTACTGTGTCACTATATTGTTCTGTATAGGCAGCCTTAAAGCAGAGCTGAATTTAACTTTGTTATAGTCCCCATCCCTTGCAGGGCATGTGCAGCACAATTTACATGCTGGAGAATGTAGTGAGCAGGCAGGTAGGTGTATTTATTACAGAACAGACACTGCATGTCTCTTCTGCAATAATTAGCCTTTAAAGCAGATGCCAAGCTAAAAACTTTCAGTGATCACTTACCTATAAAAAAGGTACCGCTCTCACGCAACTTGTATTCACAACCATTCATAACATAGGAATTCTGACAATAGGCAAGGGGGGAGGGGGACAGATAAACAACATAAAGCTTCTGTGTATGAGAGATGCAGCTCTCATATATGCAGCAGGCTGGAAGGATACAGCGGGTAAAATAAGTACTGAATATGTCAGTGTCTCATTACCAAGGTGTTACAGAAGAAACATCTCATGATGGGTAAAAGCTAGGAGCTTTCCCAAGACCTTTGCAATCTTATTGTTGGAAAACATAATAATGGCATTGGTTGCAGAAGGATTTCTAAACTTCTGAAAGTTCCAGTGAGCACTGTTGGGGTCAAAATCCGGAAGTGAAAAGAACATCATTTCACCATGAACAGGTAACGACCAGGTGCTCCTCACAAGTTTTTGGACAGAGGAGTGAAAAGAATTATCAGAAAAGTTATCTAAGGAAAACTCGTGGAGAGTTTCAGAAATACCTGGAATTATCAGGTACAATTGTTTCAAAGAAAATAATAAGTAATGCACTCAACTGCCATGGTCTTTATGCATGCTCACTATGGAAGATTGCTGAAGAAAAAGCATGTTGAAGCTTTGAATGCCATAATACACACCATGTTTGGAGCTCAAATGGCACTGCACGCCACCCTAAAAACACCAAACCAACAGTAAAGTTTGGAGGTCAGAACTTCATGGTGTGGGGCTGTTTTTCAGCATATGTTACCGGCAAACTTCATGTCACTGAAGGAAAGATGAATGGTAAAATGTACCAAAATATGTACCAAGACATTCTGCCATCTACCAGGATGATGAAACGGGGGTGGACATTTCAGCAATGAATGATCCCAAACACAAAGCCAAGGAAACTCTTAATTGGTTTCAAAGAAAGAAAATACAGCTGCTAGAATGGCCCAGCCAATCACCTGATTTGAATCCAATAGAACAGGGATATGCAATTAGTGGACCTCCAGATGTTGCAGAACTACAAGTCCCATGAGGAATAGCAAGATTCTGACAGCCACAAGCATGACACCCAGAGGCAGAGGCATGATGGGACTTGTAGCTTTGCAACAGCTGGAGGTCCGCTAATTGCTTATCCCTGCAATAGAACATTTCTGAAAAGAACTAAAGATCAGAGTTCATAGAGGAAGCCCACAGAACCTTCAAGATTTGAAGACAGTTTGTGTGGCAGAATGGGCCAAAATCACACCTGAGCAACGCATGCGACTAGTTTCTCCATACTGGAGGCATCTTGAAGCTGTCATTACCAACAAAGGATTTTGTACGAAGTATTAATTAAATTTCAGTTAGCGTGTTCAATAGTTTTTCCCTGTGCCATTCCATTTTATTACACATAACCTAAATTTCTGAACTGATTTGTTTTGGTTTCTATGTATGTATGGATTGCATGGGTTGTTACTGACATGTGGTGAAAATTTCATGTCAATAGCACCTTTAAAAATATATTTACTTAGAAAATGGTGTTCAATACTTATTTTACCTGCTGTAGCATGAGCTTTGCTATCTAGGCATTAATAAAAATGTAAATTGGCACCAATGCTGGATGTGGCATTAACTTTATTAACCCCTTCCCGACCGCCATATGCAAAATGACGGCCGGGAAGTGGCTCAGTTATCCTGACTGGACGTCATATGAAGTCCTCAGGATAACAAGCTGCCGCGCGCCCGGGGGGGCGCGCATCGCGGCGATCGGTGGTGTGGGAGGTCAGTCTGACCCCCCGCAATACCGATCTCGGTAAAACGCTTCGATCCGAAGCACTTTACCATGTGACCAGCCGTGACCAATCACGGCTGGTCACAGTGTAATACAGGAAAGCCGTTTATCCGCTTTCCTGTACTCAGGTCTGCAGACCTGAGGAGGGGAGAGCCGATCGGCTGCATCCCTGACAGGGAGGGTTTGTGCTGATGATTTATCAGCACAGCCCTCCCTCGGATCGCCACCCTAGACCACCAGGGAGCCTGCCCAGGGACCACCAGGGATGCGCCCACCCAGGACCACCAGGGAGCCGACCAGGGAGCCGATCTGGACCACCAGGGAGACCCCCCTAGACCACCAGGTAAGTGACATACTGCCCAATGTGGATGGCACTCAGTGCCACCTTTAGATGCCACCCTAGACCACCAGGGAATGAGCCCCTATCAATGTATATGCCCACCAGTGCCCCTATCAGTGCCCACAAGTGCCCCTATCAATGCATACCAGTGCCACATATCAGTGCCCAGTGCCGCCTATGCGTGCCAATCAGTGCTGTCTATTAGTGCCCATCAGTGCCGCTTAGCAGTGTCCGTCAGTGCTGCATATCAGTGCCCATCAGTGCTGTATATCAGTGCCACCTCTCAGTACCCGTCAGTGCTGCTTATCAGTGCCGCCTAACAGTGCTCATCATCGCTGCATAGAAGTGCCTCATCATCAGTGCCACCTCATCAGTGCCGCCTCATCAGTGCCAATCAGTACTGCCACATCAGTGCCCGTCAGTGTAGCCTCATCAGTGCCCACCAGTGATGGAGAAAATTTACTTATTTACAAAGTTTTGTGACAAAAATAGAGAATTTTTTTTCAAAATTTTCGGTCTTTTTTTATTTGTAGCGCAAACAATAAAAACCGCAGGGGTGATCAAATACCACCAAAAGAAAGCTCTATTTGTGGGAACAAAATGATAAAAAATCTGTTTGGGTGCAGCGTCGCACGACCGCGCAATTCTCATTCAAAGCGCAACAGCACTGAAAACTGAAAAAGTCAGGTAGTAAAGTGTTCTAAGTGCATAGTATTGAAGTGGTTAAAGGATAAGTTCACCTTTTACAGAAGAAAAAAAATGCACATCTTTTTGCAGGGAAAAAAAAAATGTGCATTTATTATTTTTTTTACTTGAAACCTGGAAAGCATTACACTCACGATCAGCAGATCATGTGTGCCATGCAGGACTCCTGCAGACTTATCTGTGTATCTGTCTGCTTGTACCTCGTATGGGTAGGCAGATACACACTGACAGGAAAAAACAATGAACTACCAGAGTGCTCAACAGCTGTCAGGACTTGTAGTTTCCCATTCAGGACTGACGTGTCTGGGCAGGTGGAGCCCCACATTATCACATTATTTTTAAACAAGATAAAGATGGGAATCGGATCTTGGTCACCCAATTTCTCCCATTGACTGGCAAAAATGTTTCATTTTGACTCACAAACTGTCCCTAGCTTCGAAGATCCCGGAAAAAGGGTTCAAGTTGTTGACCCGGCGGTATCGCTGCCCCTCAACTTTACATCTCATCGACCCTAAACTTCCGGATACTTGCTGGCGGTGCTCCTCTTCTAAGAGGACCATCCTACATATTTGGTGGGAGTGTCCCCGGATACGTAAATTCTGGCAATCGGTTTTCGACTTGTACTGCAGACTCATGGCGACCTCGATCACCCCCTCCCCAGAGATAGCATTACTTACTATCTATAATCCCTGGCCCGTTAAAATCGGTCAAAAAAGATGTGCTGCGCCACTTTTTGGCAGCAGCCAGAACGGTGATACCCAGACATTGGAGATTGATGAGCATGCCTTCCCTGGGAGACTGGGCAATTGAAGTGGACAGTTCTCCTGGTCTATGTTCAGACATTCCACAGGATTTATCCCGTGAACAGAGGGAGATTCCGCTATTACACCAACATAGCCTACGTGGAATGCTTTTCTTCTTTTCTATACTCTTTCTAATCTTTTAATCTCCACCTTATACTCTTCATTACTATATTTTTTTTTCTGGACCCTCCTTCTTTCTTTCTACCCCTCCCATCCTTGTACTTGATAGATACGCCAATTTTCCACCTCCCGAAAGTATAATGCAACCCCTATGTTGCACTTTTTCTTTGTGAAATATAACATTAATAATGTGAGCGCTTATGGAATGTAAGGAAGCAGTCACCATTCATAGTGTAGAAAGTGGTGTTCGCTATGCTCAGTCACGGTACCTGGATTGATAACAGAACATTATGGCTCATGGCCACGCTAATCGTAATTGATGATGACTTTTGATATTCATATTCAGCTCATTGGAAGTTGTATATATACCTGAACTGTTCTAATGTTATATATGTTGAATTGATGTGTACCTGAAATATGTTAACTTTCAATAAAATCAGATTGAACTAAACAAGATGAAGATGAAGATGAGAAGATGCCCACCACTGCCACTGGGGAGGGAGGCTGCAGCTGTGGGAACATGTTACATGTTACACCCTAAATATGGGTTTAATATGTTACATGTTCCAAAAAGATGAACTTATCCTTTAAAGGTAACTTTTTTTCTACACAACAGTTATGATTAAAAGCTTTTTTCCCCTTTGGCTCTGCTTTAATTCCATTCTTCAACCTAAGCAAATTGACATATAAAAAATGTGTAAATCAATTTATTTGTAATTTTTTTCTCTTCAAAGTAGGCACAGTCTAGATAAGAAATCTTTGAAACTGATAGCCAAAATTACATACTATTGTATTCTAACATCCTGAAGATGTGGAAATCGGCAGAAATGTCATTCCGGTCATTCCAGTTGAAATAATTACCCTATATCTTTCTAGTAAAGCACAGAGAAAGTAACAATCAATGGTTGTGTAAGCAGTGGTCATAGAATAGTCCTAAGTCCTGTCTCCTATTTCTTTTCTAAGAAAAATAGGTCAATGTCAAGTGTAGGCAGCACAATAGGAACTGATCTATCGGTCTCCTTCTCAAGTGTAATTACAATAACTGGTACATAAGAAATAATTATAGTGGACAAGATTAAGCTTGAACACACTTTAGTTTTGTTTTCTAAAACAAAACTTTCTTTCTTTAAGAGGATGAGAGATAATTTCTTTGAAAACCTTTTCAAGGTAATATTCATATTCTATAGATTCCCCTGGATGCTGTTAAAGTATAGATATTCACTGTTGTAATATGCTTAGAATATCTTTCGGTGGATGAAACCTGTTTATAAATGCAGTTTTTTGTTGTCAAAGTTTTTTCTAATTTTGCTGAATTCTGTCACAAAATTGTGCCTGCTTTCCTAACAGTTTATAAAAGATTTATACAGTAAACTGTAATATCTACTTCTAACAAAAAAAACAAAAACAAAACAGTAATAAATGTAAAATGTATGTACATATAAAGTATAGCGCTCATTAAATAAAGTGCAAATACGTGTATATAGCAAAAACAATTGGTGCAAACCTATAACGAAATTCATATATATTAAAGTGACAATGTGCAAAAAAGTCCATTTAGAGCTGAAGCCAGTATAGTAAAAAAACTCATACATATAAAGTGTCAATGTGCAAAATATTCAAAACCGGTAACAGTTCTTAACAAATATGTGCAAACGTGCAGAGCATGAAAAGTCTTTTAAACTTTGTAGGTAAATCACATATTTTGTGAAGACGGAAAATCAAAGTTCATATGAAGCTGGATCCCATGAGGAGAAAGCCCATAGGTGAGAAAAATAAATCAAATAAACACCAACGTGACACCCTTCACCATAGCAGAAATGGACGCTTACCAAAAGGCCAGTGACCCCCTTACTCAGGGAGGTCTCTCAGCGCTTGCTTGGATCTCTGATCCACTGAAGAGGAAATCCAGGGGTATCCCTCCTATAATGGTAAATATAGACCAGGAAATCCACAGCAGGACAAAATGTAATTCCTTATGGCTCGTCACCCGGCAACCGGAAGCATAAGAGACAAAGATTTATTAAAAAGGTGCACCAATAAAAATTACAAAGCTGTGGCCACGAACACACCGCGGCCAAACAATCAAAACCCTACAGAGTATGTAAAGTACTACACTATACGGAGCCCCGCCCTTTTTTTTGTCTCTTATGCTTCCAGTTGCTGGGTGATGAGCCATAAGGAATTGCATTTCGTCCTCCTTTGGATTTCCTGGTCTTTATTCACCGTTATAGGAGAGATACCCCTGGATTTCCTCTTCACCCTATTTTGGGTAATCACCCTTAAAGTGGATGTAAACCCTCACATATACCCAGAGAAGTGAACAGCCCCAGATGATACACAGAGATAAAACAAATCCTCCTACATACGTTTTACATGTATATCTGCGGTCTACTGCCTTATATACTATTTAGACAGTGCATGTCCTGTTAGAATTTTCTCTTACTAATTCACCTGTGGGTGTGGATTCTTGCCATACACTGGGAGACAGCTGATTGGAGGAAAGGAACACCCCCCATCCACATAGGCAGAGACTTGCAGAGCTGTGCTTTGAATAGACCAGCTCTCTGCTAATCTATTTATAGCACCCACCCTGACAAAAAATTCAGCCTGGTTTTATCACAGTTGACGGAGAACTTGTCAGAAGTTATCATGCTGATAACAGAATGAAACAGGAGAAAGCCATGAGACTTGCTTTGAAGAGAGATAAGAAAACACTGCAGATATATGTGCCCAGCTCAAATTTCATGAATGGGATTTACATCCACTTTAAGACTTCTCTTATGATAACCGACTTGAAGTCATATTCACTCTCTTATTTACATCGGGTTTTGCTCATTTATAATGGATAACAAATTCAGGCTACAAGACTTTAGAGAAAAAGAAAGTTGGAAATCTGTCCCAACCATCCAGTCCATGCTTATCATATTAGAAAGTATTTACTCTCTATGCAGCTACAGCCAGCCTCAATCCTACCACCCCCCTCTTTTGAACATGATTGCACCTCAACCAAGCCTCTCGCGCATGGCCTCTCCATTGGCTATGCCAAACTAATCTCCCCTCTGAAGACTTATGTCCCCCCTTTCCTCACTGAATAGGAGAAAGATTTGGCCCTACATTTGTCCTCCATCTCTTCAAGGATCCAGGAATCAGGCTATAAGCTACTCACCTGGTGGTATAGAGTCCCAGGGAGACTACACCGCATATTCCCAGACATCAGCTCTGCCTCTTGGAGATGTGGCACAGCTAGGGGTATGATATCACGCATCTTTTGGCCACGTCTGAGAATCTTCCCTTTCTGGAGAGAGGTCTGTGCCTCAATTTATGACCTAACTGGTCTGTCTCTTGAATATGACCCAGCTGCATGCCTCCCCCACCTTAGCACGCTATCTAAGTGAACGTACTGCCACTCATTGATGAGGCACCTCCTTAATGCGGCCAGGGCATGTATACCAGCACAGTGGAAATCCCCATCTCCTCCCACAGTGTCACAGTGAATGAAATTGGCAAATGAAAAAATGTGCATGGAGAACATTACTTCATCCTTGAGGAAGCAAGCGGCCTGCTTCCACAAGACATGATTTTACCTGACTCTGTTTACTTTCTCGGAGAGATACCTGGAGCTCTTTGCCTTTATCATGGGCAAATAGAGATCTGGTGGGGACCATTTTATGACCACCCGCCCTTCCAAAATACTACTCCTCACCTTTTTTTTTTTTTTTTCTACTTCACCCTTTTTCTCTCTCTCCCCCCATTTCTCACTCTTTCTACTTCTTTATTCTCTCTTATGGTCTTTTTGAAAACATTAAACCCTTTGGTGGGAACTCAGATTCCTCTCCCCACCTGTGACTTGTGTCCTAGCTGGCTATCATAACTTTTTACTTTTACCCATGTATCCTAGTGGGTCATCTTGTTCTCAGCAAATTCATTAGTTTAGTTTGTTGCCAATTACTGATTACTAATACTTTTATCAACCCCCCCTCTATTATGGTGAATTACTACCATAGTCTCCCATGTTCATTTGAGACCAGATCTGTTGTAGTAATGCCAACTTTTTTATTTTTTGTGCACCTCGTTGCTAAAATAAAGAATATGAAAAAAATATGCATCCCCTTTCAACAACAAATCTGGCACCATTGTTTCAATTCCCGTCCACACAAACCCAGCTCATTATTATCTTTAGTTGCACTCTCTTCAGATAGCATGTACAGGTATACGTATTTCCTCCCTGCTCCAGTGATATTTCCCCTGATATGGTCTCAGCCTCTTAATATTGTGCATGTGCCCTGCCATCCATATAGGTAAGTCTTATTCAGAGGGACCGATGGAGGTAGCCATGAGTATTAGCTAACCCCCTAGTAATGAATAGGAAAATGGCATATAATCACAGTATGAAGAGGAGCTAGCTGGGACGTCACGAAAGCTCTGGAGCACTCCTAGATGATTTGGAAAATTCTGTATACTTTTCCAGTGGGACCACCTGTGTTAGACACCTACAGTTAAAAAAGGGCCTGCAGCCTTGTTATTCACCTGCTGCTTCATTTGTTGATCACTGAGATGACAGTTTCTCAGAGCATAAAGACAGTATATACTTTTAATCCTGTTCAAATGGATTTGATTCCATTAGGTAGCGTAAATGAAAAATAAATGAATGCTATAGCACCCTGGAAATTGTTTTCCATGGGACTGAGATATTCAGGGGGGACCTTTGTGTTAATGCCAAGAGGTGCCAGATTACCTGGAGGGGGTTCCCAAATCACAAAAATACACATCAAAGGAAATAAAAATAGCATAGAAGCATTATAACAAAACAGTCAGATAACTGGCATGCAGTTTTACGAAACGGGACCAAAAGTACAATAATATTCTTTTGATGTGCTCAAAGAGGGCCGAGAAAGGGATACTAGAGGAGGGACAGTTAAACTGAACAAGGAGCAGTACTACAGAGATATCAGGTTTGTAATAAAAAGAGATTTCATGATCACGCTGTTCCCAGTACTGAACCCCTGCCCCAGAATAATGAAAGCCTATTCTTTTTTGGATATTGTTTTCAGAGGATCACATAAATCAATACACTTGGGGGATTCTTTCATTGCTTGATTGTTCATTTTGATTTAGGATGACAAGAGTGCTGGCAGGTGTGTATAAATCTTGCACGTTCTCCATTTATTAAACAGGTGGTTAGCATAAGAGTGACAGTGATGTGATTCATTGCACAGAAGGGAGGGAAATCACATGGGATCCATATCTTCCTTTGTGTCTAAAAATCTGAATTTTATTTCATCAGTGGCCCCTTTCTTAGCATAGAAACTCTAGCCTCCCCAAGCAGACTTTTCCATTTTAACTGCGTAATTCTCAGGAAAGTTATACATTTTTCAAAGGTTAACATTTGGGCAAATGATCACAATTATATGTATTGGCCAGTTAGTGGCAAAGGGACATGGACTGTACTGCATAGGTTAAACCTGGCCAAAGCTAATCTATCCCTCTTTTCGGCCAGTTCTCTGCATGTATCATTTGCCATCCAAACATTTGGATTTGATATTCTGGACTCAGAATACTTTATATAATGCCAAACAAAATAAACAGATGAATCACTGATCATGAAAAAAATAATTTTTTAAAGGGTTACTAAACCCATAAAGCAAAGTAGACGCTACTCACAGGTGAGTTACCGTAGTTACAATCCACAGAGAACATTGCAGATGGTGGGGTGCACGCCCTGCCAGCGCTAGCAGAGAGCATACAATCAAAAGATTGGATGGCTGCACACTCACGAAACTGCAAATTTCGCTTAATTAAATATTAAATGAGTCCATAAAACCATCAAACACAGAAAAACAGGGGGTACAGGTTAACGCGTTTCACACAAAGATTGTGCTTTGTCAAAACCACTAAACCCAGGAGCCTGCATTCACTATATCTGGTCTCCCAAAGTACACAGAACATGGAGATGCAATTACTTTAGTAAATATAAACTAATAAATACCTTTTCTCGTCAGAAGTTAGAGCAGTTTTGTGACTTCTATCAGTTTTTGGTTAAAGCTTGTAGGAGGAGTTTTCATTCCTATGAGGCTGCTGGACCCCTGACCCTCTGTCTGGACAGTGCTGATTGGTCCTGTGCTGATCACATGCACTCTCCCAAGTAAAAAAAGGGATCTTATTAAAACTTACCATAAAATCCTTTTCTCTGAGTTCACTGACAGACGCAGCTCTCCATTGACATGTGGGGTTATATGCAGATTCCTATTAGGAGTTAACTAGGCAAAGAAAGAAAGCAAGCTGGCCCCTCCCAAGGGGCTGTCCTCTCTTCCCATATAATCCCCCTACTCTGCTCAGTACATCAGTTCATAGCAAGCCGTACCGAAAAAAACGCAGAGGGGTGGGTGCTGCGTCTGTCAGTTAACTCAGAGAAAAGGATTTTACGGTAAGTTTTAACAAAATCCCTTTTTCTCCTACATTCACTGACAGACGCAGCTCTCCATTGACATGTGGGGATGTCCCAAAGCTGTGTCATTAAGAGGGGTGGGTAAACGACAAACAACTGTACCCAACAGAACCTCTGAAGAGACGCCAGACGCGCCTACCTTGCCGCCTGTAAAACTTTAAAGCCAAAAGCAGCATCCAAAGATGCGGACACCTCAACTTTATAAAACTTAGTGAATGTGTGCACCGAGGCCCAAGTAGCCGCCTTGCACACCTTTGACAACGAGGCCTGGTGTCTGAAAGCCCAGGAAGTGCTAACAGCCCTGGTAGAATGAGCCGTGACTGGAAAAGGAGGCGCATGAGTCACGGTCTGTCTGAGCCAACGAGAGACAGTAGACGACGAGGCCACCAAACCTTTGCGCAGACCATCCGTCAGGACAAACAATGCATCAGACCTCCGAAAAGAGTCTGTAGCCGCCAAATACACCCGCAAGGCCCGTACGACATCCAAGGAATGTAACTCAATCTCTTAGGATGTGCAGGGTGCGGACACAACGAAGGAAGAACAATATCTTTGTTAATATGAAAAGAAGAAACCCCCTTCGGTAAAAAAGAAGGTGACGAGCGCAAGACCGCCTTGTCCCTGTGCAGGACCAAGTAAGGAGACCTGCAGGACAATGCTGCCAACTCAGACACCCGCCTAGCGGATGAAATGGCCACCAAGAAAGCCACAACAATTGTAAGGGAATATCCCTGATCTTCTCATATGGTGGTTTTTGAAGTACTGAAAGCACCAAATTCAAATCCCACTGTGCCATAGGTCACCATACCTGAGGAGCCACATGGCGCACACCTTGTACAAATGTACGAATCAAGGAATGCGACGCCAAAGGGCATTGGAAAAGAATTGCCAAGGCTGCTATCTGGCCCTTGAGAGTACTCAAGGCCAATTTTTTATTCAGGCCCTGTTGTAAAAAAGGCAGGACCCTAGACACCACATAGGAGCGAGGGTTCTAACCCCCTGCCTCCCACCAGGCAATAGAGGCCTTCCAGGTGCGATGATAAATTTTGCGGGAAGTACACTTGTATGGTAGGGACCACTGAGGCGTCGACACCCCTGTTCCTCAGCACCTGGGATTCAATAGCCAGACCGTCAAAGCCAGCGAGTGTAAAGCAGGGTGCAATATGGGTCCCTGAGACAGCAGACCGTCTCACAGCGGGAGACGCCAGGGGACGTCTGCCACCATTCTTACTACATTGGCGTACCACGGACGCCGAGGCCAGTCTGGAGCCACCAGGATCATCGGAATTCCCTCCGCTTCCACCCTGCGCAGTAGGCGCGGGAGAAGTTTGATGGGAGGATAGGCGTACAGAAGACGATACCGACTCCAAGGCGCCACGAGTGCGTCTGTGGCCACTGCCAACAGGTCTCTTGTCCTGCACACAAAGGACTTCACTTTGTGGTTGAACCGAGACGCCATGAGGTCCACATCTGGCGTGCCCCACTTGTGGCAAATCTGGCTGAACACTTCTGGATGAAGAGACCATTCTCCCTAATCCAGCGTCTGGCGACTGAGGAAGTCCTCCTGGCAATTTTCTACGCCTGGAATGTAGATGGCGGAGATTTCCGGAACGTGCAGTTCTGCCCAACACAGAATGAGAGCTGCTTCCGCGGCTGCTGCCGCACTTCTCGTTCCGCCCTGATGGTTCACATACGCCACTGCCGTGGCATTGTCCGACTGGCCCCGAATCGGGAGCCCTTGTAGCCTCGTCGTCCAGTGGGATAGAAAGAGTCTGATTGCTCTTAGCTCCAACACATTGATCAACAGGAACAACCCTGGGTCGACAGAGAGCCCAGGACTCCCCCCCAGCCCGACAGGCTGACATCCGTCATGATTATTGACCATGTCAGGGGAAAAACCGATTCCCCCCCCCCGTCAAAGCTGGGGCCCGAAGCCACCAGGCCAGGGAAGCCCTGGTCTGACGATCCAAGTTGACCAACCGGTGCAGAGACGGTGGAGATCTGTCCCACTGAGACAGAATCGCTCGCTGAAGTAGTCGAGTGTGACTCTGAGCGTAAGGTACCGTCTCGAAGGCCGATACCATGAGTCCCAGTACCCGCATACAGAACCGTAATGATGACTGCCGGCAAGACAGTAAGGTTCGCACTACTGATTGCAGGGACTGCAACTTGAATGGGGGTAAGAACACCTTCGCCTGTTCCGTGTCCAGAATCAGACCCAGATATTCCAGGCGACAGGACGGGATCAACAATGACTTCTGCAGGTTGATCAGCCAACCGAAGTCCTCAGACGAGGCCATGGTGATGGACACGCTCTCCTCCAGGGCAGAGGCAGACTCCACTCTCAGAAGCAAGTCGTCCAGGTAAGCCACCACTGCGATGCCCCTCTGCCTCAGCAGGGCCAGCACTGGGGCCACCAACTTGGTGAAGACCCAAGGAGCCGAGGCCAGACCGAAGGGCAGAGCCACAAATTGGTAATGGAGATCTCCCACCGCAAAGCGCAGAAAGCGCTGGTATCGGAGACAAATGGGAACATGGAGATACGCGTCCCTGATGTCCAGGGATGCCAGAAAGTCCCCCTGATGCAGGGCGGCCACGACCGAGTGGACCGATTCCATCTGGAATTTTCGCGCTTTCACATAAAAGTTTAGCGCCTTCAGGTCCAACACTGGCCTTACCCCCCCCACCTTTTTTGGGGACCACAAAGAGGTTCGAGCAGAAACCATGAAACCTTTCTGACTGAGGTACCGCCACTGTCACCCCTTGTTCTGATAGTGCCTGAACCGCCCCAAAAAGGGCCTCCCGACGTTGACGCGGGAGTCTTAAGTTCGATGGGAAGAACCTGCCTGGAGGTACTGACAATTGCTGAACTCTATCCTGCACCCGGAGGACACCACTTCCTGCACCCACCGGTTGGAAATGCGGGCAGTCCACCTGTCTGCGAACCCCAGAAGACGTCATGCAACCCATCATGCAGAGGAGGGCTTATCCTCTGTCTTTTAGTTTTTGCGTTGCCAGGGCCTTTTACCGGCCCCTGCAGCAGCCTTGCTGGCTCGCGGGCCCTTACCCACTGCGCTAGTGGCACGAAAAAACCTCTTCTGGCCAAAAGATACAGGTCCCTGCTTGCGGCGAAATTCTCGCCGCCTGGGCTCAGGAAGAAAGGTACTCTTCCCGCCCGTGAAATCCTTAATGATTTTGTCCAACTGAGGACCAAAGAGACGGTCACCCTGAAAGGGGAGGTCCGCTAAACCTTTTTTGGAGGCGTGGTCACCCGACAACGAACGCAACCAGAAGACACGTCTGATAATGACTGCAAAAACAGACATTTTTGATAACATAGGGAGCAGGTCTAGAGCCGCATCACACAGGTATTTAATACCATGATATACATGTTCTGCTTTCTGTGATGCTTCAAGCATCCTGCCGCAGTCCAGATCGTTTTGCAGCTCCGCTGTGCATTCAGAGAGATATTGCGCCACCATGGCAGACGCCAGGGCCGGTCGCAAAGCCGAACCAGCCAAAATGAAAAGTGCTATAGACACTGCCTCTGTCCTTCTATCAGCAGGATCCTTAAACGACGGCGACCCCTCAAGGGGAATAGTCGTTGCCTTGTTCAGACGTGCCACCGGGGGGGGGGTCCACCGAAGGGGACGCCCACTTTTTTATAAAACTATCCTCAAAAGGATACCGGATAGCGAAACGCTTTAGCATGGTGAAGGAGTGCTGCGGGCGCTGCCATTCCTGATAGATCAAATGATCAAAAAATGTATCATAAGGGTAAGCTCCCGGTGACTTAGGGGGCTTGGCAGTCCCGCAAACATAAGTAGACGTCCGCGACTCGCCCTCTTGGCCCAGTCGCAAAGACACATGGATGCCAGAAATTATTGCAGACACCAGTGCTTTTTCGCGTGCTGCCTTAGCCCCCTGGTCTTCTTCCCCATCTGAGGGACAAAGTTCACCCTCAGAAAGCTCCACGGTGGTCCTGTGACCCCCCACACTACTTCCGGTTCAGAATCCTCCCCTGAAGAACAAGGGGGAGGGGGGCGCTTTTTAGGGGTCCCTGGGGCCTTGCTCGCCCCCCCGGGAAAGAATTCCCCAAACACCGCCCGCAGCTGTTCTAGGGACATCAGGGATACCGACGCAGATTGCGCTGCATCTAAATCCTCCTCAGAGGGCCCTGCAGGGTCATCTGCCATCATACCCACAGATTGAGCCACACAGTGAGAACAACCACTAGCGGCACCCCCACACAGTCAAACACACCACCGCCCCTCAGAACGCCAGGGAGACCCAGGAGGACTGCACCCACCGCCACCAGCACCCCCAGGAAACCAGCTATACTTGCTGTTAGTTGCCAAGAAAATGTCCTGTGGACCGCCAGAGAACCTGCGCCTTCAGCAGGCAGCAGCCAGCAAAACTGTCCCAGCAAAGTGAAAGGAAAAAACGGCAGCAGCACGTTTTTCACAGCATGTTGGGATTCCAATATGGCCGTCGAGGACATCCACTAGAGGGCAAAGGGCTGCTGAACACCGAGGCTCTGGCAAAATGGGCGCCACAGCATGGTACTGAAAATCCCAGGGAAAATGGCCGCGGCAAAATGGCGGCGATCCGCCGCAAAATGGCGGCGGATTGCCGCATGGCGGCCTGCGCACACACAGTGAAAGCGGGGGGAGGAGGGGAGAGGAAGGAACAAAAGGACCCAGGAGAGCCCCAGCGACCCGCCTCTACCGGCGGCTACCCATGCAGAATGTCACAAATGGCCCTGCGGCCCCCCAGCGCCCCTAGGGGGGCAGAGGGGGGCTCACTCACCACTCCTGATGGGCGCAGCGGGTAGCCACCTGGTCGCAGACTTTTCTCCCCAGCTGGAGAGGGATGCTGCTGGCCACAAGCCCCTGGACCAGATCGAATCCGGACACTGGGCACAAGTAGGGATCACCCACTGGCCGCCCTCACGGAATGGGCACGATGCGGCAGGACCCACTAACATCCTGGGACTGGCTCGCATCAGATGGCCGTGCTGGGGAAAGTGCAGGGTTTTTTTAGGAACCCTCTATGCCCTAGCCGGCTTCTTGATAGTAATCTTCTATTAGCTTGAGAAAAAAACAAAAATGCGGTAGCAAAAATTCTAAGGTCCCATAAGGGAGCCAGGTCAACTCCTTGCACTAGGCATGTAAAAACGGATGTACTGAGCAGAGTAGGGGGATTATATGGGAAGAGAGGACAGCCCCCTGGGAGGGGCCAGCTTGCTTTCTTTCTTTGCCTAGTTAACTCCTAATAGGAATCTGCATATAACCCCTCATGTCAATGGAGAGCTGCGTCTGTCAGTGAACGTAGGAGAAAATAAATCTCTAGGAGTACACATCAAACTGAGCATGCGCCGAGTGTCCCCAAGGCTCTGTTTTATCAGCAGATATATTGGGGATTGTGGAAGAAGGGAAGGATCAGAGAATACAGGATCAAACAGCTTTTTTTACATAATGCAGAGGATTAACCCCTTAGGTACCACAGTGAGTATAACAAGCATGCTTTACTGCATACACAGACTTTACTGTTGCGGGTTTAGTAACACTTTAAAGGAAACATTGTGCCATTCGTTGCCATAGCAGTTGCTTGGCTGTTATGCTGACCTTCTTATATGAATACTTTGAGTCACTGACCCAAAGCAAATATGCAAATAAGGACTTCTGACTTTTCCCTGACTTTGCAGTTCTCCACATTAGTGATTTCGAAAGTTACGAAGCCAGAGGGAAAACATAACAGCCAGGCAACTAACATTTTCCGACAGATTTTAGAAAAAGCAGGTGCCATGTTTCACTTAGGGAATGTTTACTTTAATTAAAAAATCATATAAAATTGTCTTTAGGCATTATTACCAGGTACTATATATAAACATGTTTTTTTACAAAGGGTAAAGCCCAACTCGAAACACAATTGCATTTACAGTTTTCCTTTTTTTGTTTATTTTTTTAACCTTTAATTTCTAAAAGTTCAGTTAAAAGTGTTTTTGGACTTTTTAACAGTTTGTAAGCTCATCTGAGCTGCAGCCGGAACATACAGCAGGAGCCACATCAGAAGAGTTTCAATGTCGTTGCCTTCCCCTCCCCTTCCTCTGCTTAGCCATTCACAAAGCACAGCCACAGTAACATTACAGGCTATGCTTTGCCCGCTCTAACATAAAGCGTTTTACCTGCAAGCTAGCAAATCTCTTTACATTTTACACTGAGCTGTGCTGCAAAAATGATACTGCCTTACCTGCCTGTAGGTCCCATCCAGCAAGGTATCCAGATTTTGGAGTGGAGCAGGTGTTTTGTCCTTGAACCTGGTTAACAGGAGTCTCTGGATGGCACGGAACTGTACTGCCCGTTCTGATAACAGATTTTCATACTTCTCTGTATTCATTCTCAGCTGTAATTAAAAGCAAAGAGAAACTATCATTATATGTTTGCGGCACACATACAGCTCTTTTTTGGAGCTTTGCCAGCTTCAGACCTTACCTGCATTTGCTGGTAGGGCCTTACCAGACAAGTAAACTTGTGTTGCCAGTGATAGGATCACTAAGTGATCACTTCCCTATGTAGTTGCTCCCTCACTGGCTGATCCAACCATATTTTGTTTCTTTGCTAGCTAGTAACATTCTACAGCCTTCCAGAGCAGTGAGAAAGCAACTTTTTAAAGGAAAATGGTTGCCTCAACGATGATTCCGCTGTTGGCATGGTGTCTCCAGTGACACAATGGCCCATCTGATATGGCCCTCAGGCATGTAGAAATAATAATGTTAAAGTGATTGTAAAGTCTTAATTTTTTAATTATATACTTACCTGTTCTGTTGCAGTGGATTCGCACAAAGCAGCCTGGATCCTCCTCTTCTCTGAGTCCCTCTTCGGCTTTCCTGGTCCCTCCCTCCTGTTGGGTGCCCCCACAGCAAGGGGGCACCCGAGCCGAGTCACAGCACCCTGTGTCCATTCAGACACGGAGCAGCAACCCGGCCCCGCCCCCTTTCTATTCTCATTGGCTAACTGACTTTGACTGGCAGCAGCGGGAGCCAATGGCACCGCACTGCCGTCTCAACCAATGAGGAGGGAAGTCCCGGACGGCCAAGACATTCCTACAATTATCACTGGACAGAGAGGGACCTCAGGTAAGTGTTGGGGAGGGGGGGGGGGGTGAAGGGAGCAGCTGAATATAGAAGGCTTTTTAACTTAATGCATAGAATGCATTAAGATAAAAAAACTTCTCCCTTTAAAACCACTTTAAGTCCAAAGGAAACCAAAGAGCCCTCTATAAAAATGATGTGAATTACATTCGTTTTAAACATCTTTTCTTGAAAGTTGTTACCCCTTTTTTTCATGAGACAGACAAGACATATATGCCAAATAAGCAAAAAGACAGTGTAACAAGTAAGGTCATGGTAGAGTGGGCCTAAAGGAACTAAAAAGCCCTCAATACTGTGCCTTCTTAAACTCACCCCACACCTTACAATCTGATTGTACAATCTCCTTTAGATTTACCAACACGTATTGGATGTAGTGCCCGATTGTATACAAATTGATTAGATGGTTTAGGCAGGTCTTCATATTACATAGTTTTGGTGGATCTAAGGTTGATTGTACAGAGATTGCATGGTCGGGTGAGATTTACAAAATTATGTATTTATATGTGATCACATGCATTCCAACCCAAAAATAAGAGGTATAATCTGTTTTTAAAACGCACCGGTAACTAGGTGAGAAATGTAAGTATTTCCATATCCTTGCCTCTTATTCTGACTTCTCTAGCTGCTTGTACTGTGAAGTAATTAATTCTTAAAATATCCTCAAATATCACAACAAAGACTCAAAAGTTGGGTTTTGGTCTGTTCTCCAAAAGCTTAGAAACTACCTATGCAGGTAAGGGGGCCCTTGCTATAGGTGTCAGCCATTTACATATCTCCTGAAGCCTGGCCTGAAAAACTCCCAAAGATGGCATCTCCATGTTTTGCCTTGTTGCAAGGATGTTGCTAAGACACTCCCAGCTGTTACTGCTCACCCCCTCCATCACAGGAGTGAGCTCTTTCTCTAATTCAAGACCCTTTGCATGCGTTCTCCCCATCACAGTGGCTCTAAGCTCAGCGATGCTGCGAAGAAGATAATGAAAACACATGTGTGGTGGTTCGAAAGCCCGCCCCTGCAATGGTGGGGGTGAGCAACAAGCGTGGCTGCAGCCACCTCCGAGTGTCAGCACAGGTCCTACCAGTGTGAGGAGATGAGGGGCAGGGCCTAGGACGTCTCCTCAAACTGGTAGGACCTATGCTGACACTTGGAGGTCACTGCAGCCGCACGTCACACAGGGACTTGATCCCACCATATTGCCCAATACCCAAGTATACGGGTGGAGGTACACTATCAAATGTGAGTAGAATGTTATACCTTTTAAGTTCAATAAAGCTTTTATTAAGGATACAGCACTATCTGGATTTTTTCTCCTCCTATGATGGTGATATTGTACTGATTACAAGTGAAGCAGCCCAGTGAGTCAGGCATATGGAGTTTTACCCCTGAGGGGAACACTGTCAGGACACCTGGGGTCGGGTGACAGATGAGCACCACAGGGATGCGAATCGCACCGCAGAAGTGCAAATCGCACACTAAGATTTGTGAAGTGCACTGCTAAGGTTACGGACCTATAGCTGACTGCTGCTAATGAGCTCCGGCTGGTACTGGAAGACAGACCCCTGGAGCACTGACAATGAAACATAGCAAGCTAGTGCATTGGTTTCCCAAGGTGTGGAGTCTAAGAGCCAGTAGGATTTGGCTGAAACTGGATCCAGGTCGCGGCACCTAGGGTCCCCTAGCTCATGCTCGGCTGGCTACAGGTGGAAGAGAGGAAGCAGCAGTGCAGGGACAGCAAGGATAGTAAGCGGCCTAGCCAAAGGTCAGGGCCACAAGCAGACAGGGAAAGACGGAAGAGCACGCCAAGGTCGGGCTATCAAGCAGACAGGAGAACAAGAGAACAAGCTGAAGGTCGGGGTATCAAGAAGGCAGGAACAGTCAGAACAAGCCAAAAGTCGGTAAACGGAAATGGACTCAGAGCATACGACAGGAACAACCACACACGACGCTAAACACACACAACATTGATCGGCAAGGAGGATTTGCAGCACATGGTCTTAAATAGTGTTTGCTTAATTAGATGCTGGGGTGGAGTTCACTGAGAGGAGATTACTTAGCCCACAGGTGGTGATGTGAATGGCCTCTAAGCTGACACAACCAAGAGGTAAGCAAACAGACAGGACATGAATGACTACGGGTTCATGACAAACGATTTAGTAGACCCATATGGGTCTATACGTAAGGTGAGCTGCTAGTGAGACTGGTGGTGGAGTCTGCAGCTCGTGGAGGAGCACACTGTGTTGGCACATTGAAGATTCCATGTATTTTCACTCATGGATTCATCTTTACTGTATATGGACTGTTTTGGATCACATTAATTTCACTATTTATGCATTTTGCACTTATAGTTGTATTATTGATGTTATTTGCACATTGCACTTTGTTGTTTTATTTATTGGTGTTATTTGTATATTGCACACCAAAGTTGGTTTTTACTATAGGATTATGTAATTCTATATTATTTATCAGGATATATTTAGGACTGGTACACAGTGATTTTGATTGATTTATGTATTTTATATACCTAGAGGATTGCGCTTCACTATGTTTACATTTTTATAGTTCCTTGGGGTATTTTATGGGTATACCATTATTAGTGTCAAACTGCAATTCAAGATTTTTTTTCTCTTGTTTTGGTTTTATATTTGCAGCGTGGTTATTTATTCTTATTTTCAAAATTTTGTAATACCAACAAATCACAGTGATTTTACTCATTGTATATTTTAGTTAGCCCTACTCATTTACATAAATTGTAAAGGTTTAGACAAATGATGATGATGCATATGTAATATCCAACATACATAGGTACAATTAAAAATATATATATAATAAGATTAGCCCTTCGTTTATGTGCACAATGTTGAAGAAGCAGAAGGAAAAACGACTGTATATATAGGACAGTAATAAATGACTGTCTTTTTTATTAACGCCTAAAGGGGTGGGGGGAGGTCTTGGTGGGACAGAGGAAGATTTCCACTGAACAGAAAAGAATCATCAAGGGACACATCGTATTAACTGTAAGTTATGTTCTGTGTGCTGATAGGCTTTAAGCTTCTCTTCTGTATGAGACAGAAATTTCAATATTGTTAAAGTAAACCTTTGCAAAAGAAAAAAAAAAGAAAAACCCAGATACCCCCCCACCCTCAGTATATCAGGTACCTTTTAATGCCTTAATTCACCCTTCCTGATCTTGCCCCTACTATGTCCTAAGTACTGGTATTTTTGGGCAATGGGGAGCACAGGACATTCTTTCTACCCTGACACAGGGCAGGACAGAGTTTAGGCAGAAAATAATCAAGAGCAGATGCTTTCACATGTAATAGGTGGTTTACTGTAATACAGCTGGTAAAATAAGTATTGAACACTTCACAATTTTTCTAGGTAAATGTACTTCTAAAGGTGCTATTGACATGAACTTTCACCACATGTCGGTAACAACCCATGCAATCCATACATACACAGAAACAAAACAAATAAGTTCAGAAATTAAGTTATGTGTAATAAAATGGAATGACACAGGGAAAAAGTATTGAACATGCTAATTGAAGTGTATTTAATACTTTGTACAAAATCCTTTGTCGGCAATGACAGCTTCAAGACGCCTCCTGTATGGATAAACAAGTTGCATGCATTGCTCAGGTGTGATTTTAGCCCATTCTTCCACACAGTCTTCAAATATTGAAGGTCCCATAGACCTCTTCTATCAACTCAGATCTTTACTTTTTTAGAGAAATTTTCTAATGGATTCAAGTCAGGTGATTGGCTGGGCCATTGTAGCAGATTTATTTTCTTTCTTTGAAACCAATTGAAAGTTTCCTTGGCTTTGTGTTTGGGATCATTGTCTTGCTGAAATGTCCACCCTCAAATCATCTTCATCATCCTGGTAGATGGGAGTAGATTTTTATCAAGAACGTCCTGATACATTTTTCCATTCATCCTTCCTTCAACGATATAAAGTTTGCCTGTACCGTATGCTGAAAAACAGCCCCACATCATGATGTTCCCTCCTCCAAACTTCAATGTTGGTATGGTGTTTTTGGGATGATGTGCAATGCCCTTTGACCTCCAAAAATGGTGTGTATTATGGCATCTTGTCTAAATGTTGTGCAGCAAACTTTAAATGAGCTTCAACATGCTTTTTATTCAGCAATGGAGCCTTGCATGGTGAGCATGCATACAGGCCATGGCGGTTGAGTGCATTACTTATGGTTTTCTTTAAAACCATTACCTGATAATTCCAGGCCTTTCTGAAGCTCTCCGCAAATGGTCCTTGGCTCTTGGACAACTCTTCTGATAATTCTTTTCACTCCTCTGTCAGAAATCTTGCGAGGAGCAGCTAGTCGTGACCGGTTTATGGTGAAATGATGTTCTTTCCACTTCCGGATTATGGCCACAACAGTGCTCACTGGAGCATTCAGAAGTTTAGAATCCTTCTATAAACAATGCCATCAGTATGTTTTGCGACAATAAGGTTGCAAAGGTTTTGATAAAGCCCTTTGTTTTTATCCATCATTAGATGCTTCTTGTGCAACACCTTGGTAATGAGACACCTTTTTATATCAGTTGAGAATGAACCAGCTGATATCAATTTGCACTGACAAGGGGCAGGATTGCTTATAGATTTCAGTTGGTGTCTTGGCTTTCCATGCTTTTTTTTTTTTTTTGAACCTCCCTTTCTTCATGTGTTCAATACCTTTTCCCTGTGTCATTCCATTTTATTATTGTGGTAGTGTGGTACCCCAACAGGAGGATTACCCGGGACTCACAACCTGGCAGGTTGAGAGGCTTCAGGGGATTGGTGCATTTGGGAGGAAATTGACTTTACAGTTTCCTCACTCCTTTAAAAAGTCAGTTTCGGGACCTGGAGCCGGGGATTTCGTAGTGATCCGGGTGGGATGAAATCCCCAGTCCTGGGTCTAGGATTTAGGTTTAGCCAGGACACTGATTATGCAGGTGTGTGGGAGCCTGATAAGAAAAGTCAGGACCAGGGGTCTGAGTCACACACACACTGGGAGTGGCTCCAGAGAGGGACACAGGTGGTATCCAGGGGTCTAAGCCTGCAGTTGGCAGTAAAGTCTACCACGTCTGCAAGGATGCAGAGGTGACCTGCGATCACGCAGTGGCTGATCGCTTATCAGCCAGAAGGGCTGACTTCAGTTACTAGCCAGATGGGCAATCTTTCATTTATCCGTCAGGATGGCTAGATATCATTTGTAAGCCAGGAGGGCTGAATATCAGTTATACCAGCAGCAGGAGAGTGAAGTATACAACGGTGTTGGAACCCCCTGGCAAGGAAAGATTACTGTGTTAATTTTGGAACTTTCTTTTAATAAACATGGGCCTCAAACAGAGATCCTGGCTGGCATGAACTCACTAAAAGGCATCTACCACAAGAGTTAAACACCCCCATGTCACATTACACAACTTAATTTCTGAACTTATTTGTTATGTGTACGGATTGCATGGGTTGTTACCAACATGTGGTAAAAATTTCATGTCAATAGCACCTTTAGAAATATATTTACCGGCACCTAGAAAAATGGGGACATGTTCATCACTTATTTTATCTACTGTATCCTGGAAGATATATTTTTTCAAATATCTATTCAATAGCCTGGGACAAACCTGCGGACTGTTATTTGGGATATCATGCAAAGAATCTGAAACTTTGCCCAAGTTTATAAAAAAATACTCTGTCGATAGTTTATCCTGAAATTGTTTTACTGGCGCTTACTAATCCAACTGCTCTCTAAAGTCTTTGGGTGGCCTAAAGTTGTCAAAAATGTTACAATTGGTCAACCCGATTGCCACAACGGCAAACTACAAAGATAACACTGTAATAGTTTAAATCAAGCAGAATTTTAATTGCACATAGGTAAAATGATAAAGAAAAAAATGAAATTGAAAACAGTCATCATAAATGTACAGTTAATCGCATTACTAAGCCATTTAATTCTATGTTGCATTTTACTTGACTTGGCAGTTCACCCAGAACTAAATTCCCACTGTGGACCAGAAAACTATTTCTAATGAGTGAAGAATTCAAACTGGACTTCCTCTGAAAATATGTGCCAGAAAGTAGTAAATGTTTTTAAGTGCATGACATTCCATGGGTCAGGCATAAAACAAAGATTTATGTTTTGTGGATAGCTGATAACCATTTTCACAAGCCCCAAACACACAGTACAAGCATCACTCCAGTATGTTTAGAATTTATTTTCCACTAGTCACTGATTCTCATAGCTCAGTTTGAAGAATAAATCTTACAAGGAATTTGCCAACACAAAAAGCTACTGGTAGTCTGGAAAAATGAAACATTTAGTCAGCCAACACATGGTGCAAAAAAGGGTCAAATGAGGTTTTCTCAATGCAATTCACTATTTTGATAAAATAAGCAATATATCAATGCACACGTCCATGTGAACTTGGTAGGCACTCCCTGACAATTACAATCTAGTTTCCGTCTATATGCCCTTTGGGTCGCAGTGCACCGTAACCCTTCCCAGCCATTGATTTTCCTAGATAGTGTCCCTTTAATCATGATCAGGATATCAGCTTCTGCCACTATTTCCCCTCACCGAATTATTGGTCCTCTTTTGCTTAAAATGCATGTAAACCCCAACAATGAACTCTAATTTGCTCCCTTTTGGTCTGTTAAACATACAGAAGAAAGCATTTTATTTTATTAGTTTGATAAGGGCAAAAAACACCCGTTGCTCTTTTCAGAAATTCAGAGCTGTCCCGTGTCCTCTGCACACTAAGGGGTTGATTCGTAAAGAATTTGCATATATATTAGCCCAATGGAAGTGCATATACATTATTCATTATGTGCAAATTGAGCAAAATACAAGTTGAAAAGAGGCTATATTCTGTGCTGTTCATTTAAATAATTGATCATTAAATGTAAAATACTGCATTTTCCCAATACATGAAAGTAAGTATTATATAAAATTTCTATCATATCTAGTTCCAACTAGAGTTCAAATGCAGCATTTACTTTTTTAAATTAAAGTGGATGTAAACCCCATTCATGAAATATGACCTAGGCACATCTATCTGTAGTGTTTACTTATCTCTCTTCAAAGCCCTAAGTCCCGTGTCTTTCTGCTGCTCCTTTCTTCTGTTATCAGTATGATAACTTCTGACATGCTCTCCAACACAGGCGATAAAAGCAGCTGAAAAGTTGTGTCGGGAAGGGAGCTTAGAGATAGATTAGCAAAGAGCTTTTGCCTATTCACAGCACAGCTCTGCAAGTTTCTTCATTTCTATGCCTATGTGTGAGGGGTTACAACCACTTTAATGATTTAGTTTCAAACAGCACAGGACATAGACTACTTACATTCATTTTTCCCCAAGCCCAATTCAGTGTAGATTTTTGACAGTATTCTATATTGAAAACTGCTGCAATCCCTTTGTTAATTGCGTATGGACCCACACCAGTTTCTATTTCATTCTGAAATCGAAATTGATGAGGTGACACAGATAAACTTGAAACAGGTCTCTCTGCTATGTTAATGTGATGCACAGCATATTTGCCAGTTTCCAGTCCCATTACAATAGCAAGGGAAGCTTTGTTAATTCCCCCCCAGTTATTAAAAAAAAAATTAAATGGAGATGCAAAACAATCTTCAGTAGTGTTTGTCTATAACAACACAAGGATCCACTGAATGATCCCTGAATAAATGGAGGGCAGAGGTAGCATGTTATCTGCAATCTTCACAAGGCCCCCGACATTAATACTTTGGTAAAATCCACAAATGTCTGCTAGATGAAAATTGGACTAATCAGCATATTATTTTGAATGCAATGGATCAATTTACTTATTTCTGATATTCAGATAACAAGGTATGATTAAAGGTATTGCATTCTCTTTAAAGTATAATAAAAACCCAAACTTTTGTTTCAGTTTGGACAAGCATGCACATCCTTTTCTTTCCATTTGTGCCCAGTTGGAGAGAGATTCTTTCACTTTCTGTCCTGTAGAAAATTGGGAAGTGAAAGTAAATAGGCCCAGTGAAATTCTCTTAACAAATTTTATCAGTGGGAAAACTTTGCTACTGTTCTATGTTGTAATAATACTTGCCAATCCTGCTACTATGGACCCCGATCTTAACTATCTTGCAGAGTTCCACCCGCCAACAACTATGACACCACTGTGTCCCTGGAAAATTATAGTGGCCAGAGTCACTAACACTGGAAAACCAGTTCTTTACTTTATGAACCATAAGTTTCATACCTTAACATTTTTTCTTGAAAGCGAATACTGTTATCTAAGATGCTACACTTATTCTTTTACATCACCTGTATGGCAGTGGGGTTGATTTACTAAACCTGGAGAGTGCAAAATATGGTGCGCTGTGCATGATAGCCAATCAGCTTTTCATTTCAGCCTGTTCAATTAAGCTTTGGCAATATAACATGGAAACTGATTGGTTTATATTCAGAGCCAGATTTTGCACTCTCCAGTTTTAGGAAATCAACCCCACTGTATTAATTGGGATAACTCCAAAAGCTAATCACTTTTGTTCTTTGTGCATTTCTTGATACTTTAAAAAAACTTTAATACCTTCAAAAAGCAGTATTGTATGATGACTTATCTAAGAAAAAATTAGAAATGAGCTTTAACCACTTGCCGCCGCCCGCCGTAAAATGATGTCATATGACGTAGTCCCAGAAAGGGCGTGCAGCTTGCTGGTCACGGCTGCGCTGTGTTGCCAGAATTCCCTATCACAATTTTGGATGCCATGGAATGCCCATATAGCACAAAACTACCCCAAATTACCCCATTTTGGAAAGTAGACACTCCAAGCTATGCGCTGAGAGGCACGTTGAGTATTTTGCAAGTCTCACTTTTTGACACAAAGTTTTGATTTTTTTTTGCGGTGATTGGTTTGTGGGTTTCTGTACGCAGATAGGCTCCCAAAAAGTCTCACACGTGGGGTATCCCTGTACTCAGGAGAAGCAGCAGAATGTATTTTGGGGTGTAATCCCACATATACGCATGGCATGTGTGAGCAATATATAATTTAGTGACAACTTTGTGAAAAAAAAAAAGTAATTTCCCCGAAACTTGTGGCAAAATATAGAATATTCCATGGACTCAACATGGCTCTCAGCAAATAGCTTGGTGTGTCTACTTTCCAAAATGGGGTCATTTGGGGGGGGGGGGGGTTGCTATCTTGGGATTTCATGGCCTCCGCAACTGTGATAGCTAGTGTGGGGTAAATGCATAAATTTTCACCCTTAGAAATGCTGAAGGTGGTGATTGGTTTTTGGGGTCCCGTATGCGGATAGACTCACAAAAAGTCTCACACATGGGGTATTCCTGTACTCAGGAGAAGCAGCAGAATGTGTTTTGGGTTGTAATTCCACATATACCCATGGTATGGGTGAGCAATATATCATTTCAGTGACAACTTTGTGTAATTTTTTTTTTTTATGTAATTTTTCAATCATCTGCGACAAAAAATGAAATATTCCAGGGAATCAACATGCCTCTCAGCAAATAGCTTGGGTGTCTACTTTCCAAAATGGGGTCATTTGGGGGGGTTTTGAACTGTCCTGGCATTTTATGTCCAACATTGGAAGCCTATGCCACACATCATACACCAAGTCTTTTCTGACACTTTTTGTTCACATGAAAATTTATTTTTTTTTGCTAGAAAATTACTTTGAACCCCCAAACATTATATATATTTTTTAAAACAGAGGCCCTACAGATTAAAATGTTGGGTGTTGCAAATTTTTTTTCGCAAAGTATTTGCGCAGTGATTTTTCAAACGCAATTCATGTGAAAAAAAAAACACTTTTTTGAATTCTATTGCACAAAAACACACTATATTGCCCAAATATTTGGTGAAATATATAAGATGATCTCATGCAGAGTACATAGACACCAAACATGACATGCTTTAAAAATAACGCATGCCCGCACAGCGGCGACAAACTTTATACATCTTTAAAAGCCTTTACAGGTTACCACTTTAGATCTGTAGAGGAGGTCTACTGCTATAATTACTGCACTCGATCTGACATTTGCGGTGATACTTCACATGCATGGTGCAATTGCTGTTTATATACGACATGAAACCGACGCTTGCGTTCATCTTTGCGCGCATGCATGGGGGGAAAGGGGTGCATTTTTTTTTTTAATTATTCATTTTGCTTTTTATTTTATCCCTTTCATCTTTTTTTTCTATTATTTTTATTGTTATCACAGGAAATTTAAATATCCTCTATGATAAAAATAGGTAGTGTTGCATATTTTTTTTAAATTTGGGAAATATTAGACTCTAGACCTCTCCTCAGCCCTTAAAGCATCTGACCACACCGAAATTGGCTTCCCCAATTTCCCAATGGTGTGGTTTATATCCGGCGAAACAGAAGTCATGAAATGCTCGTAGCCTCCAGTATCTTAGGCCATAGAGATGATTGGAGCCATTCTAGTCTTCAATCAGCTACATGGTCAGCTGTCAGAACCACCGACTGCATTCTCGGGTTCCCCAGTGGGACAGGAGAGCCTGAGAATACCATGTAAGACGGCCGGAGGGGGCGTTACCTCCCACTGCCTGTAAAAGCAGTCTAGCAGTTAATCAGCCACTAGAATTGCTTTTACATGAAAGCCGACCACCACCTGAAAAGAACAATACCTAGATGATACCTATACCTGCAGGCATCATTCCAGTATAACCTCTCTAAGACCAGCAACATACTAATGTGTCGCTGGTCCTTGTTGGGCATATGTTGTAATGTTCTTTTTTTTTCATGCAGCCTGTGGGTTAAATTAAAAAAATTGGTGAACCTCACTTCATCCATCCACTTCTAATGGTATAGCCCCTTTTTAAAAATATATACTGGGGCATAGGGGCAATCCGCCCCAATTTCTACCCCTGCCCCTATGCTCCGGTATATATGCTCTTTTTTTAACTGTGGTGGTGAAATCACCTCCAACAGCACCGGAGTTGCTGCTTTAGATATGGTGGGAGCAAATGCTGTTACTGTCACCCTAAATAAATCAGAGCTGCAGCTGGCGTACCTGAAAACCAAATGAAAATTAATAAAACACAGTAACATATAAAAAATAACATTCCTGCTAAGAAGAAAAAAATAATTAAACGTCACTTGAAAACATTATAAAAACATTACATACCTGCAAAAAAAACCCCATGATAATAAACAGCAACAAAACATTACAGGTATGCATAAAAAACAATAGAGAGAGCAATACAAAGAGAATAGAGAGAAAGTAGAGATAGAAAAACAAGAAACGTACAACTGTTTTTGGCTTTTATTATTTTATATTTTTTTTGTTTTTATACTTTTTTTTATTTTTCTTTGTTTTTTTGGTACGCTTTTTTTTTTTATAACAGTAAAGGTTAGGGTCTCCAAAAATGCGGTGACATCTTTGGAGATCCTGTGATAGTGTGCCCTATTCCTGTATAGTGCTGTTCCCTACGCTAATACTTAACTAGTGTATGGTAGCGCTAAACAGTCACCGATGCAGAGACTAGAAAACACAAAAACACAAAACACAAAACTTGGTTGGGAGTAAAATACGCTGTGAACTTCTGATTGAAGTGGTTTATGAGGGGCCGAATGTTGTAGAGCCGGTCATATTCAGGGTCCCCATATGGACAACAGAGTTAATTGTCGTTGAAATGCATGAACCGCAGGATCTGCTAGTATAGAGTCCTGGCCATGCAAGCAGAGAAGACATACAGTACATACGATGAATTGAGTCAGTGGACCAATATAACCACAATTCAGGTTCTTATGCCCATGTTGAGGGTAACGCCCAGAAAGGTCTTTAATTCTGAAACCGTAATTGGTTTCCAATCTCTGGCAAGTGACAAATGGGGATTAGCAGAGATGTATTGACCAGCATATAAATTGCTTTGGTCCACAATAGATCTATAAAGATCTTCGGTGAAAACATTGAATAAAAATCAATGGCCTTAAAGTCAACTGTATTCACCGTGATTCCGGGTTGGCCAGTGAATGGGGAAGTACGGGAGCTGCATCAATGGTGGGTTGCCAATCAGGGTTTGCAAGCGTGTCAGGAAGGGCACTATGGGCTCTGTGGGCCTGTTTTTGTCTTCTTCGTGGCTGCAGGACACTACTTGTGCTAGCCATACCAGCTTGAACTGCACTTATGGGACTCGCCACGACACCAAGTGTTACTGCAGTGTTGGTTGTATGACCAGGATGTACTATGCCGCTGGTGCTTGCCAGGTCACCAGAAGGAGTAGCGACGCTAATACTGGTTCTCTGCTCCACACGAGAGCCCTGCGGTTCATGCACCTCAGCGACAGCAGAACGGGATCTGGTACGCAGGGACCAATCCGTCGTCAGAGCTATCTGTCATGGAGCCGCTGTTGTCTACGGGATCGTATGATGAGCCTGAATCTGACAATGAGGCTTCCCCATCGCTCTCATCTGTCATGCTCAACAACGCATAGGCCTCTTCACTAGTGTACCTCAGATTTGCCATGTTGGCTTCTAAATTTATAGGTACACTAGTGTGACTCACAGGAAAAAAAGCGCACCTGGCTGTCAGAGCCTATTTCAAGTCGCTACCAAAATCGCTGTCGGGCGTGATCTCTGCAAACGCTGCAGATATGTGTATTGCGTTTGGTAAGTGTCAGTGATCTATTGATCCTGCACTTGGGTGGGCTGGGCTGGGCGGAGGGGCTAAACGCAGGTACTAGCAGGTATCTGGGCTGATCCCGCTAACGCTGCGTTTTTTAGAACACTAATCTAGTGGGGACACTAATATAGATCTGATCAGATCAGATATTGATCTGATCAGATACTGCAATAGTAACTAACACCTACCTAATGTGTGTGTATGCGTGTCAGAGTACCTAACTAACTGGCCCTGCCTGGTGTTTACGCTGTCCCTAACGCATGGTAAAACCTAACTGAGTTCACCGCCGGGCGATCGGGGGTTAAAACCTATAAAAGGTGTATATATATTATATATATACACGGTGGGTAACCTGATGGGGAAAAAAAATATCTAGCTAGCTAGAGTCACCTGTGACACTTATACAGTGATCACAGGTGACAGGGGGCAATTAAGGGGTTAAAATTTATTAGGGGGGTATTTACACCTACCTAGGCCTACTACTACCTACCCTAACACTGATTAGTGTCACTAGGGTCACAAGTACAGCGATCAGTGAACGATCTGATCTCTGCACTCAGTGACACAGTGACAGGGGGTGACAGGAGTGAAGGCGTTAACTGGGGGGGAGGGATCAAAGGGTCAAAAGTGTGCCTATGTGTACTGGTGTCAGTGTAGTGTTGTGCAACTCACGTTTTTGATGTCCTCTCTCCTCTCTGCAACGGAAAAGGTCGCAGAGAGGGGAGATGACATCACTTCCCCTGTCTGTGTTTACATTCCACAGACAGGGGAGGTATTCCATTCACTGGAACCAATCAACAGGAATAGACCAAAATTCATTGGTCTATTCCTGTGGAATGAACAGTCCTGTAGCGAATGGGACCACCGTGACCGCGATCGCTGCTTATATACGGCAATTCGCGGAATAGAACCACACTGCCGCAGTAAATATGCGGTAGCCGGTCGGGAACCGGTTAAATAAATTGCTGCGGTGGATACTCTTAATTTTCTTTTTTTTTTTTTGTTATCTTTATCAGTTTTAAACCAGTCTAATCTGTTTCTTCAAAAATCGTACTACCTTGCTTTTGCTCTGTAGAATAAATAAAACTGCTACTAAATTATCCTATCCACCATGGAAAAGAATATGTGTAATATGTCAAGGTAGGCTATAAACACTAAAAGATATATAATGCTGCACAGAGCACTCTGAAATGATCAAAATACTCTGTGACTTGTATTTTGAAAACTAAATAAATACTTAAATTGGGAGAAAAAAAAAAATACTCTGTGACTCCAAGGGGTTATAAGGAGAAAAATGGTCAGGCATGCAAATGGTTAAAAGTAGAATTGAAGACTATGGTTTCTTCATACCAAGTATAAAGTCAGAGATCATTCATTATAATACTCATACATTCCAATTTTTTTACTGTGCATTCTAAGAACGATTTTAGGATCATCCAGTAAACAGACATTCTATGTTCAAAATAATTTAATATCCTGCATGAAACAATAATGACCAAAAACAGTAATGTAAGCATTTTATGTCTGATAATCCAGTTAGATCAATCACCTTTTTATTAAGTATGCAAAAGTCTTAACACAGCAGTGAGAACATATTGTGCTAGTGACAAAAAAACAGAGCACTTTGTTGCATTCCATCATATATACCTTGGTCACATCCTATTAGAGCACAGCTGTCTAGAAATACAGTAAGCTGAATCCCATTTACCCTGGAAAACATGTTTTCAGTATTACCGCATGACCACAAATGGATATAACATACCTCAAAATGTTGATCTATAAGTTCAAAATATTCTTGCAATGGAACTTGTCCAGAAAAGGAGCATGTGAAGTCTTTGATTCCTTGTTTCAGGAAATATTCCTCAAAACGCAAGATGAACTCTTTTGTAATAAGCCATAGATCCTCAAATTGTTCACTCTGGATCCTATATCTCTCTAAAAATGGAAACAGAAAATAAATATATTTAATGCACTGTAAATATGTTCTTTTTTTTAAAGTGTACACAACACCCTAAGTGCCGGTTCGCACTTTGCTCCTACTTAAAAAAAAAAAAAAAGGTTCCTGTAACTTTCTGGGGTGACTTCAGAGTGACTTGTATTGACTTCTATACAGAAGTTGTTTGCAAGCCGTGCTGTACGGGACAGCTTCAAAGTCGGACGAGAAATGGGCTACTTTGAAGCCGACCCTGTGTGAATCGGCACTTAGGGCCAACCCTGGGCATGCAGGGTTTGCTGACAACAAAAACTCAATGCAAAGTAGCAGCTCCTTACACAATATGGTAACCTTTAAAAAATCAATATAAACTATACTGGATCTAAAGCTATAAGCATTTCTTTTAGCCAAGATAGATTTCAGGTAGTAAAGAGAATTACCCTTCCAATGGGCAAACTGCAACCTTAAGGCTGCTTTCACACTGGAGCGTTTTACAGACGCTATTTAGCTAAAAATAGCGCCTGTAAAGCGTCTCAAAAGTCCCCCCAATCCACCCCAATGTGAAAGCCCTGAGTGCTTTCACACTGGGGCGGTGCGCTAGCAGGACGTTACAAAAAGTCCTGCAAGCAGCATCTTTGGGGCGGTGAGGGGAGCGGTAATATACCGCTCCTCTACTGCCCCTGCCATTGAAATGCATGGCAAGCGCTACCGAAGCGGCTGCACACCGCCTCGGTAGCGCTGAGCGCCGGCACTTTTAACCCCTTTTTAACCCCTTGTGGGGGGTTAAAAGCGTGGCGCTCCCGTCCGCATAGCGGAGCCCTATCGCTGGTAAAACTCCACTAAAACTAGCAGGGTTTTACTGTGACCGCAGGTCCCGCTCCAGTGTGAAAGTAGCCTTAGCATCTGGGAATCAGGATCACCCCTGATCGCAACAAACTTTATGAAGCTAACTTCTACCCCCTCTTAGCCAAACTCCATGCACACCTCCAGCACCTGCAGTCATGAACACTCACATGGTTGGGCGAAGCAGTGCCTTTAAAATGACCACAAATACCATATCTGTTACAGATGCTTTGCATTTATACTCACTAGTCCTCCTTCTCAAATGTCTGCTCTGTACTTTTAAAATGAATTTGGGACAACAAACCCTCCAGTATATCTTCATTTCTTTTTACACTTCCTAAACATAACAAGTGTGTGAGCACTCCCAATATACAGTGCATCCGGAAAGTATTCACATCGCTTCACTTTTTCCAAATTTTGTGTTATGTTACAGCCTTATTCCAAAATGGATTCAATTCATTATTTTCTTTAAAATGACAATGTGAAAGAATGTTGTTTGAAATCTTTGCAAATATCTATCTTTTAAACAATACACCTGTCCAATAGATTTATTCACTTGTAGAGAAGCACAAGAGGAAAGGGCTGCCGAAGCACTCTAGAACATAATTTAGGATATATGCAGGAACGGGTTTTTAGATTACGCCAAACAGAAGGGCCAAAAGCGATGCAAACTATTTGTGTGGGATTGGTCAATCTGAAATCATTGTTCTATGGCCTCTAGTTGCCTTGGACAGCCATTGAGGTAGATTTCAATTTACTACTAAAGCCTCGTACACACGGTTCGACGGTCGTATGCAAACGGTCGGACGACCGCTCGTTGTATGCTCATCCGACCGTTAGTACACGCGATTAGAACAGCCTACGTACAACGGTCGTACAACAGAAGTTGTATGAGCAGACTAGAAAACTTGGTAGTACCAACAAGGGTCATACGACCGTTGTATCGTGTGTACAGAGAAGTTGGTCCAACAAGTTGTATGTGCAAAACACGCATGCTCAGAAGTCAGGAACGGCTGGACGCTAAAGTACATGCACCTAAACTTTCTCTTTACACGTTTATAACACGTCACTACGTTCGGCTTGGTCGTACGATCGTGTAGTGCATGTCAGTACGCAAGTTACATGATCCAACATATAATTTGGTCCGTTCAGTCGTACGACCATCAAACCGTGTGTACGAGGCTTTACAGACAGCAAGAGTCCAATGGTTTTAACTAAGCAGGGCACATGTCAGATTTCTGCAGGGACACAATTGCTTTTATAAGCTAGGGATTTTCTCTGCTGGCAGGGGGTGCAATATTCTACTCAGGCTGAGGTCACTTTCCAAAGAAACCACTGTAAGACCCATAGGTTCCTGCATACAGTATATCCTAAATTATGTTATAGAGTGTTTCGGCAGCCCTTTCCTCTTGTTCCTCTCTATAAGTGTATAAATGTATTGGACAGGTTTATTGATCAAAAGATAGTAGTGGGGTTTAAGGGGAAGAAGGACTAAGTGCTGACTCTCGAGAGTAGTCCATACGTGTATATTAAAATGCCCTAGGTTTAGTACTCCTTTGTGCATGCACTAACAAGCCGATACCAGTTTCACTTTCAAGAGCATCTAAAACAAAAATGTATTTTACTTTACTACTGTATTTGCCCAGGATAATCTTGTTACAAAACTGTATTTTTTTTTAATTTTACAGCAGATGATGGTCAAGAACAAGAAATCTTCCTTCTTGAAATTGGAAATAAAGTCTTGTTTTAGCCTGACATACAAAGTAGAAAATGTAAAATTCCAGCGCTAAAGGATCCTCTAGATGGCAAGCGACCATGTGGAAAAAAGGTGGATGTACCGATGTGTGCTGCCCTTCTCGGACGGGGATATCCGAAAAGTACTACAAAGACAAGAAAAGAAGGAAGGCACACGCACCTAGTGCATTACCACTATTATTTATTTAAAAATTATTAAAGGAGGGTACTCACAATATGTAAAAAAATAAGACGTGGTAAAATCAAAGCATATGGCAGGATAAAAACTGACGCGTTTCGGGGGATGCACCCCCTTCCTCAGAGCTTCGCTGCCTTGGACTGTCAGACCAGAAAATAAATGTGCAAATGCACAGATGCATTCACACCTTAGTAGAGCGTATTTCTGGTGATTTTGAAGCTTTTTTTTCAGGTGTTTTACAAGTGTATTACACGTGTTTTTGAATGCCTATTAAGCTTTATGTGTTTGTTTCCTGGGCTGGGTAATTGGAGGAGAGCAGTTCTATAGCAGAGGAGTTTTTCTCCTACAGGAAATGCATGAAACAATGTGCACTTGAAAACACATAAGAATGCACATAGCACTCTCACTGATGTGTAGGGGGCCAAAACCTCCTGACTACTTTGTTTTGAGCATAGGACCTAGAACATAGATCAGCTGAACGTATAAGTGTGAAGAGGGACTATGAGGCTCCATTCACACCTGAGCGTAATGATTTACTAGTGTTTTTCAGGTATTTTCTGTAAGCATTTTTGCAACTTTTCACCAGTGTTTGTCAAGCGTCTTAGAAGCGTATTACAAGCGTTTTGCGGCTTCAGGCACTAGGGGGAGGAGAAGGAGAGGAAATCAAGGGTGGGGAGCTGCTGTTTGAGCAGAAAACAAGAAACAAAATGTTTGTAAACTGCTCAAGTCAGTCGTTTCTATTAAAGTCTATGGGCCAAAAAGGCTTGCAATCTGCTAAAAAAGAAGCTCATGTACTTTTTTGAGCGGCAGACGTATTGTTTCAGAGGACAGAACGCTTAGATATGAACAGGGACCATTTAAATTAATGGGATTAGACTTGTTGAGGTTTTAGGCCTCTTACACACAGACGTTTTTTTTGCAGCTCTCCATGTTAGTCAATGGCCCCATAAAAATGCTGACGTTTTTGAGCTGTACAGGGCGTTGGCGTTAGTGAGCTGAAACTAGAACCCACGGCCAGCGCGTTCTGAGGCTGTAAAGTTTTGGCGTTTTTGATGCCGACGCCGCAAAACGTTCACTAACGCCGTCCCGACGTTAACTGGTGTTTTTAGGTTGAAAAATAGCAGAGGATTTTTTTTTTTTAAAGACGCCTATTGACGCCGACGCTCACTAACGCCAATGCATACCGTGGAAAAACTACGATTTTTTTCCCTGACGTCGGGCCCGACGTTTTGCTTATTTGCTAAGATACGGCAGTGTGTATGAGGCCTTAGAGCTACAATCTTCAAGCAGAAAATCGCTCAGGTGTGAACGGGGCCTGAGAAAGAATGGCATTCTGCATGTTGAGCATAGTCAGGCATAGGGAAACCAGCATCCCAATGCCCAGTTGTGAAAGGTGGCTTATCTTGCACTATTTGCAAACATGGCAGAATTAACAAGCGTCTACTGCCCCTATGGATCAACCTCTGAAAATAAGGAACATAAGTATGATTTAAGCATCAGAAGTTTTTTCAAGGAATAAAGCTGTCACGGATATCAGTAGCAAGAAAACAAGATACTTGTTTATTTCAGGTCAGGTCCCTGTGTAGTAAAAAGCATTTGATTCAATCATATGGGAGAAGGAGATTATGGAGCATGCTACAGAGTCTTGGCTTCAGGACTAAATAGGTTCAATAGCTGTATGCAAACCCACAGTTATTCTTATGTTTCAGGTTCCATCACAGAAAAAAAGTGCAGGTGCTAGCTTTAACAGCTGTCTTTCCAGAAAACCATTACACGTCCTAGCCGTTTTGATTGCTAAAATAAAATATGCAGTTTGTGCCTCAGTGAGTTTATTAATTATTAAAAAACTGGTACAAATCTAATACATTTACCCTTCCATTAGTCATTATGTAAATAGCATTGCACTGCATTGCTTCAGTTCTACTATAATATGGCCAGTTAAGTTAAAACTTATGAACAAAAACAGAAGCTTAGACCAAAATGTGTGCCACTTTTCCCTAGATTTATGGCATTTACATGAATACAGTATTTGTCTTGCAAGGTACATTAATATATGTAATACATTAATGTAAAATAATAATGTGAAGGAAAAAGGAGGGTTGTATAACACAAAAAGATAGATTGGGACTTTAATGGTGCCGGTCAAACCCCACCTCTGAAAAAATATATCTGGACCCAGATGTCTTTATAAAAGAAGCATTTTATTGGTACATATTAAAAGATTTGCCCATTGGGCTAAATATTATAAAAGATAAGAGTCACCCAAAAACCCCATTATAGCATTAGCAATACACATCCAGATGGATTGAAGATCTCCTCCCTTGGTATGTCATGGGATACATTCAATACACAGTTGTGACCAGTAGATGGTATAGGGTGGGAGCACAGAAGTGAATAGTGCTAGGTCCTTTCCCAACACGTATCACCTTGTTGGGCTTCCTCAGGGTAAACAATGAAGGAGTTGGGGTATGTGATCCCTACAGAAACAAAAACAGTCTTAACTGCTTCCCGACCGCGCGCCGTCTTTTCACGGCGGCAGTCAGGGAGCTGGGCGCGAATCGCCGTAAATAAACGGCGATTCGCATTTTGGCCACCAGGGGGAGGCCGAGGAGTGTGCCCGCGGCTCGGGCGGACCCGATGTCCGCCGGCGAGCCGCGATGAGCGGCTACAGGGAAAAGAAGGGGAACCGCCGATGTAAACACGGCGGTTCCCCGCCCTGTCAGTGGGGCATGAGAGATCTACTGATCCCTGTCACTGGGATCAGTTAGATCTCTCATGCCCATGTTAGCCCAACCCGTCCACAGTAAGAACACACCCAGGGAACACAGTTAACCCCTAGCTCCCCCCCCCAGGTTAACCCCTTCACTGCCAATGACATTTATACAGTAATCAGTGGACATTTAAATTTCTGATCGCTGAATAAATGTCATTGGTCCCAAAAAAGTGTCAAAAATGTCCGACATGTCCGCTGCAATATCGCAGTACCGCTAAAAATCGCAGATCGCCGCCATTACTAGTAAAAAATAAAATAAAAACCCCAGAAATGAATTCTCATCATCCGTAAACGCGGCCACTTTTGCGCAAACCAATCAATAAACGCCGATTGCGATTTTTTTATCGCAAATATGAGGAAGAATATAAATCGGCCAAAAACGGTGAAAAAAAATGTTTTTTTATATTTTTTTTTTGGATTTGAATTTTAGCAAAAAGTAAGAAATTTGGGTTTCTTTGCAAAATGGTCGCTCTTCTTTTGTTTATAACGGCGATCAGAAATGACGCAGAGGCGATCAAATACCACCAAAAGAAAGCTCTATTTGTGGGAAAAAAAAGGACGCAAATTTTGTTTGGGTACAACGTCGCACGACCGCTCAATTGTCCGTTAAAGCGACGCAGTGCCGAATCGCAAAAAGTGCTCTGGTCCTAAAGCTGCAAAACCTTCTGGGGCTGAAGTGGTTAAAGAATATGGAAAATACATATCACTTTATGTCATACATCAAGATGTTGTCATTAGTCAGAGTTAAATCTAGACAAAAGGAATTAAATAGTGGAAACATTTTCATTTTTTATCTTATTCACAGTGTCCCCTAGTATTGATTATCAAATTACCTTGTTGTGCAGAAAAAAGAGTGACTAATCCACACAATAGGGAGCAGAGAGCTGGAGCTTCGGGTGAAGCCTCGTTAGAAAACGTTTTGCTGCAAGTGATTGTTGGGCCCCAAGGCCACAAGTGTCATACAAACATATTGGGCGCATTCACATGGTAGTGGTAGAGCCGGGAATGGAGAGGCAGCACCAAATAATATCTGCATCCACACAGAGAAACGTGCCGCAACTTAGCATCCAAAGCTAAGGGAGGTATAACACCTAATAATAAATATGAAAATACACAATGAACATTTGACCATATTTGGCAACATACGGGTGGTAAAATAAGGGTGCAGCTATTATGCAAGTAATATCTCTTTATTATGGCTGTTTCAACACCCAAATCATTTCAGTAATCCCATGCATTACAAGTAATGGAATAGGGGTTTAAACGAGCTGATATCGTTAGCCTGGCAGCCATTCCCCCACACCCTCAGTAGAAGCGGAACCTCATCTTAAGCCAATGTGGAACAAAAATATCTATCGTCCAGTGGGCACAGTCCGTCCCACAATGTACTGAGCAGCTCAATGCAAGCCCAAAACAGACGGCCTCAAATAGGGCCGTTTTGGGCGTTGGAACAGCAATAATAAAGAGGTATTACTTGCATAATAGCAGCACCCTTATTTTACCACCCATATGTTGCCAAACATGGTTAAATGTTCATCGTGATACTTATTGTGTATTTTCATATTTATTATTAGGTGTTATACCTCCCTTAGCTTTGAATGATAAGTTGCGGCACGTTTCTCTGTGTGGATATGAGCGCATTTTTTGGTGCTGCCTCTCCATTCCCGGCTCTACCGCTACCATGTGAATGCGCCCAATATTGTTTGTATGACACTTGTGGCCTTGGAGCCCAACAATCACTTGCAGCAAAAAGTTTTCTAATGAGGCTTCACCCGAAGCTATCTCTCTGTCCCCTATTGTGTGGATTAGCCATTGCCTTTTCTGCACAACAAGGTAATTTGATAATCAATACCAGGGGACACTGTGAATAAGATAAACAACAAAAATGTTTCCACTATTTTATTCCTTTTGTCTAGATTTAATTCTGACTAATGACAACATCTTGATGTATGACATAAAGTGATATGTATTTTCCATATTCTAATTATAAGACTGTTTTTGTTTCTGTAGGGATCACATACCCCAACTCCTTCATTGTTTACCCTGAGGAAGCCTAACAAGGTGAAACGTGTTGGGAGAGGACCTAGCACTATTTACATCTGTGCTCCCACCATATATCATCTACTGGTCTCAACTGGGTATTGAATGTATCCCATGACATACCAAGGGGGGGATCTTCTATGCATCTGGATGTGCATTGCTAATGCTATAATGGGGTTTTTGTGTGACTCTTATCTTTTATAATGTTTAGCCCAATGGGCAAATCTTTTAATATATAAGTAAAAAACATAGCGCTCGCATAAACAGTATTACACAATTATAATTATATCTAGACAAACGCCAACGGACGGTCCGTTGATGATGCCTATGGGAAGGCGAAACACGTTGACGTAATTTCCGGTGCTGAGTTTCCGTGGACGTCACTTACATTTTTTTGCTGTGGAATGCACGCTGACTAGCGGCATTCGTTCGTTTGTTCTTTGGTGTATGCTGATGCGAGTTTATACCTGCTATCCCATAAGTACAATTCTTTTAGCGCAATAAACCACATTTTTTACACTACTTCACTATTGTGGTTCCCTCTTCTCTCTGCATCCTAACATTTTGATGAGAATTATTGGAATTTGTATTGGACACCGGTTGTATCCCAGGCTGGCCAGAAAGGAATTTTAAGCTTAACCAGACCCCCAGACTGAAAAGTTGGTGGTCATGGTCGTCTGGTGATGCATAGGGGGGGGGGGTGACACCCATGTTTTGAAGCTCACCAGCACTTTTTGAAGATTTCAGCACTTCTTTCAGCACAAGAGCACTTTTTCTATCGGACTATATTGGCACTATATTCACTTTCCTTTTTGTGAACACGTTTGTGGTATATCTAGATATAATTATAATTGTGTAATACTGTTTATGCGAGCGCTATCTTTTTTACTTATATATGATCAGGTGATTCATCACTTTGTGTATAGCTGCTGCATCTAATCATATATTATTTTTTCTCCGAAGCGCAAACGTTTTTTTCTTAAATCTTTTAATATGTACCAATAAAATGCTTCTTTTATAAAGACATCTGGGTCCAGATATATTTTTTCAGAGGTGGGGTTTGACCGGCACCATTAAAGTCCCAATCTATCTTTTTGGGTTATACAACCCTCCTTTTTCCTTCTCATGTTCCCAGGGATGGGATGCCAGTTTAATGTTTAGCCTTTATTCTATTCTATTTTACCTCATAAAATAATAATGTAATATATAATTTACAGTGATTGTATTATACTACCTGTATGTACATATGCAACTTCCTGGCTTGATATGTTCATACTAAATATTCATATGCAATATTTCATATTTACATGACAAAAAAGAAAATAAAAATGAAATGATAGCTTTTTAACTCTGACCACAATAAATCAGAAAAATATAACAATCGTATATTGTGGAAGATGAACATTTAAAGTGAAATTGAACTCCAAAAATTAAAAACCACTGACAGGTAGTGTTTTTATGACAGAGGGGGCGCCATTGGTCTGTTCTATCATAATTGCTTCATAATTGTACGTCAGCTGTAATTAACATTTACAGTGCCCCCTCTGTGCTGTGATGATGTGACTCCCATGCACATACGTGGGAGTGATGTCATCTTGGCCGGACCATTCAACCAACTCAACAGACTGAACCCAGAAGGAAGGGAGCAATGCTGGAAGGCATCATTTGACAGGTAAGTCTGCCATAATGTGCTAATATATTTTGCATACTACACATTATGGCATAAAGCCCCCAGGGGGGCCTACTCATTTCACCACTTAAGGACCGGAAGGATTTACCCAAGTCTGGACCAAGCCATTTTTTGCAATACGGCACTGCGTCGCTTTAACTAACAATTGCGCAGTCATGCAATGCTGTACCCAAACACAATTGATGTCCTTTTTTTCCCACAAATAGAGCTTTCTTTTGGTGGTATTTGATCACCTTGGCGGTTTTTACTTTTTGCGCTATAAACAAAAAAACTAAATTTTTTACTTTCTGCTATAAAACATTTCCAAAAAAAATGTAAAAAAGACAATTTATTCATCAGTTTAGGCCGAAATGTATTCTGCTACATAGTTTTGGTAAAAAAAAAATGCAATAAGCATATATTGATTGGTCTGTGCAAAAGTTATTGCGTCTACAAAACATGGGATAGATTTATGGCATTTTTATTATTTAGTTATTTTTTACTAGTAATGTCGGCGATCTGCAATTTTTAGCGGGACTGCAACATTGTGGCGAACAGATTTAACTGACATTTTTGACACTTTTTTGGGAACTAGTGACATTATTACAGTAATCAGTGCTAAAACTATGCATTGACATTGTACTAATGACACTGATAGGGAAGAGGTTAACATCAGGGGCGATCAAGGGGTTAAATTTGTTCCCGGTTTGTGTTTTCTAACTATATGGGGGTCTGTGTGACTGGGGAAACACACAGATCCGTCTTCCTGCATAACAGAAAGACAGGATCTGTGTAATCTCCCCTGTCAGAACAGAGATCTGCCTTGTTTACACAGGCAGACCCCTGTTCTGCCACTGCAGGGGAACGATCACGCACGCCCACAAAGGTGGGTGTACGAGCTGACATACCTACAGCAATTCACGGGATCGAGTCACCTTGCTGCAGCATGACGACGGCGGCTGGTCGGGAAGTGGTTTAAAAAAAGAGAGAAATAGCATAGTTTAATTCCACTTTAAATACAGTGGGGAAATTAATTATTTGATCCCCTGCAGATTTTGTAAGTTTGCCCACTTACAAAAAAATAAAGGGTCTATAATTTTTATCATAAGTGTATTTTAAATTATAGAGACAGCATATCAACCAAAAATCCAGGAAAAAAAAACACAATACAAATGTTATAAATTGAGTTGCAGTTCAGTGAGTAAAATAAGTATTTGGTCCACAAGCAAAACATAACTTAGTACTTGGTGGAGAAACCCTTGTTGACAAGCAACAGAGGTAAGACTTTTCTTGTAGTTGGTTACCAAGTTGATCCACTCTTCTCTACAGATCTCCTCTAAATCCTTAAGGTTTCTTGGCTGTCGCTTGACAACTCGAGCCCCCTCCATACATTTTCTATACGATTAAGGTCTGGAGACTGGCTAAGCCACTCCATGACCTTAATGTGTTTCATCTTGAGCCACTCCCGTTGCCTTGGCAGTATGTTTTGGGTCATTGTCATGCTGAAAGACATATCCATGACCCATCTTCAGTATTCTGGCTGAGGGAAGAAGGTTCTCATCCAAGATTTTACAATACACGGCCCCGTACATTGGCCCCTGAATGCGGCAAAGTTGGCCTGTATCTTTAGCAGAGAAACAGCCCCAAAGCATAAGGTTCTTCTGTGCTTGACTGTAGGGATGGTGTTCTTAGGGTCATAGTTAGCATTTTTCTTCCTCCAAATGCGGCGAGTCGAGTTAATGCTAAAGAGCTCAATTTTGGTCTCATCTGACAACAGCACTTTCTCCCAATCCTTCTCTAAATCATTTAGATGTTCATTGGCAAACTTCAGACGGGCCTGTACATGTGCCTTCTTGAGGAGGGGACCTTGCAACTGCTGCAGGATTTCAATCCATGGTGGTGTATTGTGTTACCAATGGTTTGTTTGTCACAACTGCCTAGAGATCATTCACAAGCTCCTCCCATGTAGTTCTGGGCTGATCCCTCACTTTTCTCATGATCATCCTTACCCCATGAGGTGAAACCTTGCATAGAGCTACAGACCAAGGGAAATGTATGTTTTTTTTGTATCTCTTCCATTTGCGAATAATCGCTCCAATCAGTGGCAGCTGGTGTTTCTTTTTGGGGCGGCAAAGAACCACCCATCCCCCCCCCCCCCCGCTCGGTCGGTCCAGCGCTTACCCCATCTAGGCGGGTAGCGGCTCCATCTCCTCTGCTCCATGGCAGTGTAGCGGCTTCCAGTGTGTGGCTCCTCCCCTTCTCCTCCTCCTCCTAGGTGTCCAATAGGATTTCTTGTTCTTTCAGCCAATCGGGTGACGGGTGTCAAAACCTGACTGGCTGGGAGGAGGATCAGTGTTACAACAGCAAATTCGCTGTTGTAACACACCTGGGTGGGCTGAGAGTGCACTCTCTGTGCCCCGAGCTCATCCTAATTTGAAGCCTATTAGAGCCTCTGGCTCTGATCAATGCTTCAAAAAAACACCCCCCGTTGGAATTCATGTGCCCGGCGTCCTGAAAGGGGATGGATGCATGGATAGGACGGTACCTCGTCTCCTCTACCTCGGCGATGGGCGGATCTACCCCATTCGCGACCTGG
>BLSH010482072.1:445450-463900 GCA_018402905.1 Glandirana rugosa | reverse complement strand
TCCCCTGAATGGCATCTCCCCCAGCTGTTTGCCGGTCGGTGCGGCGCTTACTCCATCTAGGCGGGTAGCGGCTCCATCTCCTCTGCTCCATGGCAGTGTAGCGGCTTCCAGTGTGTGGCTCCTCCCCTTCTCCTCCTCCTCCTAGGTGTCCAATAGGATTTCTTGTTCTTTCAGCCAATCGGGTGACGGGTGTCAAAACCTGACTGGCTGGGAGGAGGATCAGTGTTACAACAGCAAATTCGCTGTTGTAACACACCTGGGTGGGCTGAGAGTGCACTCTCTGTGCCCCGAGCTCATCCTAATTTGAAGCCTATTAGAGCCTCTGGCTCTGATCAATGCTTCAAAAAAACACCCCCCGTTGGAATTCATGTGCCCGGCGTCCTGAAAGGGGATGGATGCATGGATAGGGGAGGCGGCAATGGACAGGGGGGCGGCGCCCATGCGTCCTTAATGGACGGGCCACCCTTGGCTCCAATGCTTGTTTCCTTCTCACCAAGCTTCTTGCCGATGGGTAGTGTAGCCCATTCCAGCCTTGTGCTGTCTACAATCTTGCCCATGATGGTGAGGTTTAAATGGAAGAAAGAGATTCTGTGGACAGGTGCCTTTTATACACATAAGGAGCTGTCGTTAGAAGCGCCTTCTTAAATTGACAGGACTAATGTACCACACGAGCACATACTGTAGCCAGTCTGTGGGAGCCAAAATTATTGTTGGTTGGTAGGGGATCAAATACTTACTCACTGAACTGCAACTCCATTTATAACATTTGTATCATGTGTTTTTTCTGTATTTTTGGTTGATATTCTGTCTCTATCATTTAAAATACACCTATGATAACAATTATAGACCCTTCATTTCTTTGTAAATGGGCAAACTCACAATATCTGGAAGGGATCAAATAATAATTTTCGCCACTGTATCTGGCTTTGTTTCTCACTATAGTGCTTTAGTACACAAACCACTGCACTCACGTGATGTTTTAGAAGCAAGTAGTGTGACCTTCTGCCCAGCAAGTAATTGGAATCCTAAAACACTGATCTGGTCATCTTCTGTACGCTCTATAAAATCTGAAAATAAAGTAATCTGTGTGATTAAATACCTTAACACAAAAACAGCAATTTCAATGAACAAATGAAAGCAATTAATGAATTGATAGAGCTGTTTAGCAAACACCACAACTGTGCTTTGAGAAATCCCACTATACAGTATATTCCTTAGTCTTGTTTAATGTGTTCTTTGAAATTTGCATTCAAATTTGGCAGAGCTCTCCTTATGTAGTGTAAGTTGGAGTGCTGTCAAAATTCCAAGGCAGGTTTGAATCTGATTAGGGACTGTGAGAGACTTCTTAGGCCCTACGCACTGGGTGTTTAGCATCAATGCATAAGGCTCCAGCGTTTCGGTGTGGGTGGACGGTACAAAGCGCACTGCAAACAGTCTGTCAAACTCTGAGAGGCTGACAGCTGCTGCGTTGGACGAGGCTGGACAATGCACCTAGCGGGACTTGTGTTTAGAGTGTATGCACCCTGGGACAAATGCACATAACACAGGCTGCTTGCTTTCCAGGAAATCATCCCTGAGTGCATGCTGCCCTAAGGCCTTATACACACACGGGCGTTTTTTACCGCCGCATTTTTTTCAGCTCTCCGTGTTATTCAATGGCCCCATTGAAACGCTGATGTTTTTGTGCTGTAGATGGCGTCGGCGTTATTAAGCTGTAAATCGAACCTGGGATCCGCAAATTCCGGGTCTGTAACGTTTTGGCGTTTTTGACACTCATTAGCGCACATTAACGCCGTAGCGACGTTAACCAGTGTTTTTGAAGCTGGTGTTTTCAAAAACGCCTATTGACGCAGATGCTCATTAACGCCAATACAAAACGCCTGACGTCGGACCCAACGTTTTGCTAATGTGTGTATGAGGCCTAAATGTAAAGGGCTCTGTTCAGCCCCGCCCAGCAGCTGTCACCTTCTCAGCTACATACAGTATACAACCTTGTGTACCAAGTTGGAGACAAAACCTTCCCATCACACACCTAGAACAAAAAAGAGTCCGGTTGTGCGGCGCTTAGCCATTCATAGGCAGCTTTGTATGCAGTGAATGCATACAAAGGCAGACAGGTGACCTGATGACATAATGATCTCTGCCTCAGCCAGTCCGAGCAAATCAGTTTTCTAATTATTTCTCTCATCTGCCTAATCTATAAAATGCTTTTACATATATAAAGTATATATTTAGTGCCATAACCCAAATTGTCACATACACCAAAGCAACACGAACCTTAGCCCCATTACTGTGGAAATTCACTGGCTTTTTGAACCTATTCTATATATACTCATTCTTTTAATTTGGCACTGTTGTGTTAGTAGCTATGAGTAAGCGCCCGTGAGAGGGGCGTGAAGCGCGTCAACTTTGCCCTATTTTGTACTGCATGGACTTTTTTTCACAATAAAGAAGCATCATTTGGAGTGCGGCTATCTGGAATTTGTCTCTCACCGATTCACGGTTTGCACGCCCAAACTCCTCTGTAGCGGCTTCTTTCTACTTATTCTATATATACTTGTTATTTTGGTTTCCTAACTGTCCTCTGTATTATACTAAAAGAAAGTGTTATAAAAAAATAAAAACCTTGACTAAAAGCTCACCTGGAAACAGGTTGATTAGGTTGACGGGAGGTTTGTTGGTATCAATGGTCAGCTTATGGTTTGCTGCTTTAGATGGCTGGACGGGGGAACAAATTAATCGTAAAGGAAGACGAAATTTACACTGTACAATGCGGGGAACACCTGGTATGAAAAAAACAAAAAACAGTACAATGGATTTACATGCACAGCTCTGATCTGTAAAATGGTTTACCGTATGACAAATAGCTAATTTCCTAAATAACGAAGATTAGAATATATGCAGCCATTCATGCATAGTAAATAATGTATAAAAATATTCTAGCTTGCTTATATACAGTATGTAGTTGAAAAGGTTCAATAGATTTTCATTGTTCAAAAACATTTGTAATCATTGGTTAAAAACTCACACATGCACACACAAGCACATACTACATATGACCCGCAAATACACTGCACACAAATGCATCTATGGCCAGCATTGCAAATCGTTGCAATCAAGCAATAGTAATAAACATTTTTACTGTTGCTATTAAGATTTATTCTGAAACAAATCACAAAGATAATGCTAAAAACAGCTCAAATTAAATTTGCTAAATTGTAAAGTCTATTCTTAATGATAAACAAATGAAGTAAAAAACATCAAGCCACCACAATATATATATATATTTTTTAAACAATTAGTCCAGTCGAGTTTTAGTTTTTTTTGTCATAAGTGGCTAATAGTGATTATACATCTCAAGGACTCCAATAGCAATAACCTATGCACTTGAACAGAAGCCTGAAAGTTACTGAAAACTTTACCAAAGGTGAAATACGAAGATCCGATGAACTTATCTATTCAACAAGGGCAGTACAAGGATCTTAAGACTGATACTGGCACTCCAAGCACTGGTATATTCATATGTTTTATATATCAAAGAGCACCAAAATACAAAGTCCGCTTTTTAATTAGTTGTCCACCCCTATGTAAACATGCAGCTAAATATAGGATGTGGAGCCTACCTGTAATGGAAAAATATAAAAAAATACAATATCCCAAATGTGACCAAAACTAAAAAAATATACATGCACATAGCTAAGGCCACTTTCACACTGCAGCTTGGGCCGTAGTCGTGGTAAAGCGACGCTCGTTTAGCGGCGCTTTACCGGCGCTACAGCGGTGCTTTTGAGGTGGAGCGGGGAGCCTTTAATCCCCTTTGCAGGCGCTTCAGAAGCGGTACCCATTCATTTCAAGGGACAGGGCGGTTTAGGAGCAGTGAATACACCGCTCCCGCACCGCCCCAAAGATGCTGCTTTCAGGACTTTTGTGAACGTCCCACAAGCGCAACGCCCCAGTGTGAAGAGTCACACTGAAATGAATGGGCAGGAGATTTGAGGCGGCTTTGAGGTGTTAAGTAGAGGCTATTTCTAGTGCTAAAACGCCTGAAAACCATCCCAGTGTGAAAGTAGCCTAAAAATACCATGAGATTCCATACAAAAAAAAAAAAATGTAAATGCTTATATCATAAGTAGTAGAAAACAGTAAATTGTTCTGCCCAACAAGCATCTGGAGGGTTCGTAAAGATCATCAATGGAATAATACGCCCTATAAGCATGGAGCGGTTGCTCCTAAGAGTGTTCATAATGGTGTCAATAAATTTTATAAAGATGATGAATATCTACATAAATGTCCATATGTTTGCAGAATCAGAAAATCCATTCAACCTATTACTGACAGGTGAATTATATTCACAACAATATTATCATTAAATTAGAAAAAATATTTTAAAAAAGTTATTCTAAAGGACCGTACACAGGCCGAATATTGGGCGGCATCGACCAATTCAATGGAAACACAGAGTGTACAGCAGCCAATGGCTGAGAAAGCCGACCATTGTGTTCTGGCGAGAGGGCATGTCCCCCTGTCAGAACACAATATTAAGCCTGTGTGTGCGGCCCTTAAGAGAGGGTGATGATGTCACTGTCCCTCTAGTGACATCCTGGGAATGCTGAGGACCCCACGTCTCTTATGAAGGTGCTTCAGCAAAGTGTATGTTTTAGGGCCAGTTCACACCACATGCAGTCCACTGCCTTTTTTTCTTCATCAAAAACACATGGAAAGTAGGTTATATGGTTTCCAATGGCATAGTTCACACCAGTGCAGTCAGTTCCAGGGTTTTCCAGCTCCAGAAAAAAAAAGTAAAACATGTTGCATTTTACCTACCCTGGACTGTATTGGAACCCAGTAAACTGCATCAAAACCACACTGAAACACACTGGAACACATTGGACCCTAGTATAGTGAAAAAAAAAACAGGAAAAAAGAAAAAAAAAAAAACAGGAAAAAAGAAAAAAAAAAGCAGATGGAATGCATCCGGAAACGCACCAAAAACGCATTGGAACGCGTCAATAATGTGTTAAAAATGTGCATACAGAAACGTATCCGGGATGGATCTGGAGTACGTGTTTATGGGATGGATCTGGAGTACGTGTTTATGGTGTGAACCAGCCCTTACTTTACTTTTGTTTTTCTTTCATTTCTGTCCTTTTTTTCTTTTTTATCCTTTATTGCATCTCAGGACTACTAATCTCCTGCAGCTACTTTCTGTCTAAATGCATGCATTCCAGTGATGGTAGTCGCTTTGGAAGTCTGTGCAACAGGGTGACAATGTAGCGGCACTACTGAAACATAGGGACAAAAAGCACTGTCACCCTATAAGAGGTGCAAAACAAAGACCTTCATGGCACAATCAGCAAGTATTATTTTATTAAACGCTGTGGATTAAGAAAATATTGAAAAAATTTTTTTAACCACTTCAATACTTTGCACTTAGAACACTTTACTACCAGACCAATTTTCAGTTTTCAGTGCTGTTGCGCTGTGAATGACAATTGCGCGGTCGTGCGACGCTGTACCCAAACAGATTTTTTATCATTTTGTTCCCACAAATAGAGCTTTCTTTTGGTGGTATTTGATCACCCCTGTGGTTTTTATTTTTTGCGCTACAAATAATAAGACCGAAAATTTTGAAAGAAAAAAAATTCTCTATTTTTGTCACAAAACTTTGTAAATAAGTAAATTTTCTCCATCACTGGTGGGCACTGATGAGGCTACACTGACGGGCACTGATGTGGCAGTACTGAATGGCACTGATGAGGCGGCGCTGATGAGGTGGCACTGATGATGAGGCACTTATATGCAGCGATGATGAGCACTGTTAGGTGGCACTGATAAGCAGCACTGAAGGGTACTGATAGGTGGCACTGATATACAGCACTGATGGGCACTGATATGCAGCACTGACAGACACTGCTAAGCGGCACTGATGGGCACTCATAGACAGCACTGATTGGCACTCATAGGCGGCACTGGGCACTGATGGGCACTGATAGGTGGGCACTGATAGGTGGCAATGGTGGGCACTGATATGTGGCACTGGTATGCATTGATAGGGGCACTGATAGGGGCACTGGTGGGCATATACACTGATAGGGGCTCATTCCCTGGTGGTCTAGGGTGGCATCTGAAGGTGGCACTGAGTGCCATCCACACTGGGCACTATGTCACTTACCTGGTGGTCTAGGGGGGTCTCCCTGGTGGTCCAGATCGGCTCCCTGGTGGTCCATGGTCGGCTCCCTGGTGGTCCTGGGTGGGCACATCCCTGGTGGTCCCTGGGCAGGCTCCCTGGTGGTCTAGGGTGGCGATCCGAGGGAGGGCTGTGCTGATAAATCATCAGCACAAACCCTCCCTGTCAGGGATGCAGCCGATCGGCTCTCCACTCCTCAGGTCTGCAGACCTGAGTACAGGAAAGCTGATAAACGGCTTTCCTGTGTTACACTGTGACCAGCCGTGATTGGTCACATGGTAAAGTGCTTCAGATCGAATCGCTTTACCGAGATCTGTATTGCGGGGGGTCAGACTGACCTCCCACACCACCGATCGCCACGATGCGCGCCCCCCCCCCGGGCGCGCGGCGGCTTGTTATCCTGAGGACGTCATATGACGTCCAGTCAGGATAACTAAGCCATTTCCCGGCCGTCATTTTGCATACGGCGGTCGGGAAGTGGTTAAAAAGCTTTTATGAGATGTTTAGTAACAGTTTTCATCTACTTTAAGAATTATCTGCATTACTCTCAGCTTCGATCACTTACCTATCTCTATAAATAGATTTTTTTATTTATTTTACTCTTTTACATACCAGGAATTTGAAAGCTTAGTATTTTTACCTGCTGGTGTCAGTATTTCAATAGTTTTTTTTTCAAATGCTTTTTTTTTTTTTATCTGTAATTGTGACAACTGGCAACAGATAATTAAGTTAGTAAAAAAGCCTATAGGCTAAATTATGTAGCACAGTGTAATTATTAGGCGTTAATGCTGTTCGAAATACTGTAATTAATTGTTGAGGCCGCAGGAAGACACTCTAGTCTCCTATCGCATGTCTGTGTCTTAGGTATCAATCAATGGAAAAATGTTGTGCCACACTACATGTATCCCTTTGTACCTAACTACTACTAAAGGCATCTGTAGCTAGACGGAGCCGTTTGCTCTAACATATGAAGGATAATTTTGATCTGAGTCACATTTGCCAGCAGCATTTATTAGACATCCTTTCATCCCATCATTAGACATGTAATGCAGGTCACTAAAGGGCAGAGGTGAGTTCGGCCTCACAAATGCTTTGAAAAGGGGCAAATATTTCAGATGGCTAATTTTTAACTTGGACACACTTTTCATGCTTTTGTAATAGAAAATAAAAGAAAAAAAAGTAAAATCTAGTAAATATATTTTGCCTTGCAGGAATATATATCTACACAAATTTTTCACTAACAGAGCCTAGGTGCAGACTTTTAATAGTTCAGATACAGTGTGTACATGTAAATACACACACATCAGAGAATGCTACAGGAGAATCCATTGGGCCACATTGATACAGTTGTGTTAAGATAAGATAAGCAGAGGAATAAACTCACATAGAAACTTTACAGAATGGCCTAATAGTGGGAAGACAAATGGCAAATGAGGTTTAATGTTGAGAAATGTAAAGTAATGCACTCGGTGGCATAAAAACATAAATGCAAATTATTCACTAGGGCAGTGGTTCTCAACTCCGGTCCTTGGGACCCCCCAACAGGCCAGGTTTGCAGGATAACTGAAATACATCACAGGTATTCTAGTCTGCGTCTCCCCAAGGTAATACTTAAAATCTGGCCTGTTGCTGGGTCCCGAGGACCGGAGTTGAGAACCACTGCACTAGGGGGAGAACCTCTGGGAGAGTCAAGGATGGAGAAGGATCTGGGGGTCCTAGTAGATAGATTGAGCAATAGCATGCAATGTCAAGCTGCAGCTACCAAAGCAGGCAGAATATTGGCATGCATAAAACAAGGGATATACTCCAGGGATAAAACTATAATCCTGACACTTTATAAAACTCTGGCGTATTCTGTCCAGTTTTGGTCACCGGCCCTCAGAAGGTATGTGCTGGAGCTGGAGAGAGTCCAAATAAGGGAAACAAAACTAATAAGGGGACTGGAGGACCTCAATTACGTGGAACGACTGCAAACACCAAATGTATTCTTGCTGGAGATGCAACTCTGGAGGGGGGACATGATAGCGAACTACAAATACCCCAATGGGGACCTCAATATAGGGAAAAAACGATTCAGTCATAGGGGGTGGAAGAGGACACGGGGCCACACAATGAGACTGGAGGAAAAGCGGTTTAACCTTAAACTGCGCAGGGGGTTCTTCACTGTCAGGGCAATAAGGATGTGGAACTCTCTCCCATAATTGGTGGTGGCTGCGGAGAGTATGGATATTTCTAAAAGACTCTTGGATATATATCTTAAAGAACACAACATACAGGGCCATAGGAAACCATTACTGACACATGTACACCTACACAGGTTGAACTGGATGGACTATTGCCTTTTTTCAGCCTTACCTTACCTTGACAATGCAAATTATGTGGGTTATACCTGTGCATCGCGCAAACACATAGTAAAATGCATTTTCCCATATGGGCGGCGCAGTGGTGTAGTGGTTAGCACTTTCGCCTAGCAGCAAAAGGGTCGCTGGTTTGAATCCCAACAATGACACTACCTGCCTGGAGTTTGCATGTTCTCCCTGTGCCTGCGTGGCTTTCCTCCGGGTACTCCGGTTTCCTCCCACACTCCAAAGACATGCTGATAGGGCCAATTTAGACAGGAGCCAATTAACCTATGTGTATGTATGACTGTGAGTCAGGGACCTTAGATTGTAAGCTTCTTGAGAGTAGAGATTGATGTGAATGTACCATGTATATGTAAAGTGCTGCATAAATTGACAGCACTATATAAGTACCTGAAATAATAATATGTTAAAAAATGCGGTGCGCTGTAGAGCCATTCACAATGCACAGAACCAATGCACAAGTGCAGTAGATGTCAACGGACCCGCACTGCAGCACATCACTTTGCTTGTGGTGTTCTGCATAAAAAAAATTGGTCAATTTTAAATTAACGGGCTTCCCTAAGGCAACATATGTTAAGGCATAAAATACTGTATGTTAACACCACCACCACAAGAACCGAAGGAGCTAAAGGAAAAGGCATTACAGTACTGACTTTTAATTATGAAAATGATAGTTGCCTGGCCATCATTCCAAGCCTCCAGCGTTCAACTAGAACTAAAGGCAAAGCTTTTCTTAATTTTGGGTAGAGTGGAGAGGGATTAGAACACCTGTCAGGTTTTTATAGCTGTCTGTGCCCCCATTATGTTTACCGTTATCACCAGTAGTGAAGATAAAAGAAATTTACAAATTTTGGGTTGTCCCCAAAACAGTAATAGAGGGGAAATCTTCCAATGGGAACACTTCACTTTGGGGGATTGCTTCTCAATTCCTGTCGCGGCAATGGGACAGGAAGTGAAAGGAAATTAGGCCAATGGGACACAGATGGCAAAAAATAAAAATAAAAAGAGCCCTCCCTTCTTCGATCCAAAATGAAAAAAAAAAAATTGTGCTTTTAATTCTATTTTAATACCTTGAGTCGTTGATCCCAAGCAAGTATGCAGATAAGGACTTCTGACTTTTTCCTGCATGTTCTAAAATTCTTACATTCTGTTCAGTGTCTCAGAAGACACTTAAACCAGCAGGTCAGCATAACAGAATTCTTACAAGGGCATAAGCAATAGCAGCTCCCAGTTTTTGCATTATATTTGCCACACACAGAAAACTTTTTTTTAATTTGATAGCAAACAAATGTGTGCTTTCTTGGGATTACAGTTTACATCAGGAGATTTGTACCAAATAATGCCACCCTTGCTTCTCCACTAAATGGCATAAGCAAAGGAAAAGTCACAGCTATGATTAAGTGGTCACCAGAAGCTGAAAAAAGCACAGCAGGTTCTAAAAGAAGCCTTGTATGTTCAGACTGCTCAAGATTTCAAAAAGGAGTTCATTGTCCAAACAGATGCATCCAATATAGGTGTAGGAATGGTGCTTTCACCAGTCTGGGATGGGGAAGAGAAACAGTCACGAAAGAAAATAAGCAGTTGTTGAGAAACTATGTCTGGCCATTAACCAGGCACTGGAGTTTCTCCAATATTACGTTCTAGTATGGCACATTAATCACACCCCTCTAAATAGAATGAGAACAAAGAAAAAAAACAGAAGGCCCACCAGATGGTTTATAGTCTTATAAGACTACAAATCTATAGCGGAGTGTGGGCCAGATGTCCTTATAGGATGCTCTTAGGCACTTTGCTGAGAACCCACCTTACCATCACGCTGTAGGGTCTGCCACTGGGCTGAAAAGGGAGGATATTGGCAGAGTTCATAAACTCATATAAGAGCACTTTCACACTGGGATGGGGGGGGCGCTAGCGGTAAAGCGCCGCTAGTTTTAGCGGCTCTTTTCAGCTGTTATGCAGGCAGGAGCTAGGCGCTTTTAACCCCCCCACAAGGGAATAAAAAGGGTTAAAAGTGCCGGCTGAACACCGCTTCGGAAGCGCCGCCCATTGATTTCAATGGCAGAGGCGGTGGAGGAGCGGTGTATACACCGCTCACATCACCACCCCAAAGATGCTGCTTGCAGGACTTTTCCTAACATCCAGCAAGAGCACCGCCCCGGTGTGAAAGCACTCGGGCTTTTACACCGGGGTGCATTGGGATGAGTTTTTCAGGTGCTTTACAGGTGCTATTTTTATCGCAAAAGTGCCTGAAAAATGTCTCAGTGTGAAAGTAGCCTAAAGGTGGCTATTTACAAATAGAATCATAGCGAGGGTTAAAAATGGAAAACTGTATATTTTATTCTCTGGAGAAATTAAACAAGGGTTTTATTCCCTGGTTCTCACCTAAGTGCTCTGAAGCACTTTTCTAGAAGCTCTTTAAAGGTATTGTAAAGGCAGAAGGTTTTTACCTTAAGCATTCTATGCATTAAGATTAAAAAACCTTCTGTGTGCAGCAGCCCCCCCTAATACTTACCTGAGCCCCATCTTTATCCAGTGATGTCGCAGGGATGTCTCAGCTGCCCGGGACTCCCTTCCTCATTGGCTGAGAAAGCAGTGCAGCACGATTGGCTCCCACTGCTGTCAAAGTCAGCCAGCCAATCAGGAGAGAGAGGGAGCGGGGCCGGGTTGCAGCTCCATGTCTGAATGGACACAGGGAGCTGTGACTCAGCTTGGATGCCCCCATAGCAAGCTGCCTTCTGAGGGGGCACTCAACAGGAGGGAGGGGCCAGAACCGATGAAGAAGCACCCGAGAAGAGGAAGATCTGGGCCACTCTGTGCAAAACCACTGCACAGAGCAGGTAAGTATAACATGTTTGTTATTTTTTTTTTTTTAAAACTAGACTTTACAATCACTTTAAGGCTCGACCTGAGAATTCCAATTGTATCCTATGGCACCCAATCAAACCTGAGCCTCATGTCATTTTAATTTCAAAAAGTCCATGAACATCACTGAGGCAGAGTCGTGCATTTTTGGTATCTATAGACTTTGATGGGAAAGCCTAAAAAACGGCTAAAAAGGCACATTTTTTGCACAATTTCTTGCCTCTCTTTTAGTAACTAGCTTTCCATTGACGAAAACAAAAATTCTCACACCTGAAAGACACAGCTGCATAAAAAAAAGTTCCAAAAAAGTTTGAAGAAGCTTAAGTGTGAACCTAGCTTATGTGTCACCATAGACAACTACTTTAGCTACAATTTTTTGCTGCTCTCCTATTCCCAGCTGGCTCCTGGCTACTGTACAAATCTTAGTTTCTTACAGGTTGGATACAGCAAGGCAGTGTTCTTCCAGTTCGCCCTTCAGACAGTTGCAGCTACAGTACAGTCATCCATTCACAAAAAGCCTTGTATTCATTTTCACAGAATACAAGGCATTCTGTGAATGGACAAGGTTAGATCCTGTTTACCTGCCACTTTTTGTGTGGACTAAGGAAGAGGAATTACCCTATAGCCGAAACTGTCTCTGCCTATAGCATCCAAGCTGCAGGAAACTAAGGTTTACAGGACCCAGGAGCCAGTCAGGAATAGGATAATCAGCACTGACATCCTTTTCTAATTGATTGAAAATAGTCTGTACTGCCTGAATTACCTATTCTTGGTTTACTGACCACATTGTACACGTAAGGATGTGTAAGGTAAAAATGATGTCCTATTGGTTTTCTTTGTAGTCTATCGTCATAATAACAAATGATTGCCATACATGCTTCAGTTTTATCATCCAGTCATTATACGATTTGATCAAAACTATCAAGTTGGCAAATAACTGAATAGCCATAACTTAATTTCCAAATCGATTTACATTAGATTTAGATAGAATTTGATCAAAATGAAGCAATCACCAGAGCGGAAAATTATTGTTTGCATCAATCAACAGCACCACAATACTTTGATTATGAATACAATCGTATTTTGATCAATCAGATTATACAATGAGTGGTGGAACTAGATGTGATTAATAACTTACGATTGAAAGTTAAAAAATAGAAATCGAACATTTATCTAGGTGTATATGGCCACCATAAGGAACTGCACCCTGTATATGCATGGTAGAGCATTAAACTGTTAAAAAAAAGAAAACTATATTTGTCACATTTTAACATAAAAAATCAAGTATATCCTTGTGGATAAAGTAAGAAAGGATTAAAACCACTGAAATGTTTTGCTACCTCTCAGTAGAAGGATTTATTTAAATTTCTTGTCCTATGGAATAAAAGTGGAAGGAAATATTCACACTGCATGCAGCTGTGCTGTAGCCAAGGGCTCCCACGCGCATCCATGACGTCATCACGGCCCTCGGCCACTCATACAACCAGAGACCGTGAACCCGGAAGGAAGGCTGGGGGAAGATGGAAGCCCTGCCTGCGGTGACTGTGCGCTGCTGGAGGGCTTTGTTCTAAAGTAAGTATTTCATAATGTGCTAGCATGTGATGACTTGCAGGGGATTTTTTCTTTTAACCAGTTCCCGACCGTCGGGAGTCGGGATGCTAAGCGTGAATCGCTGTAAAAAGACGGCGATCTGCAATCAGCCACTAGGGGGCGTGCGCGCACCCGCCACACTCCTGAGGAGTGTGCCCGCGGCTCGGGCGGACCCGATGTTCCCTGGCGAGCCGCGATGAGCGGCCACAGGGAAAGAACGGGGAACCGCCGATGTAAACACGGCGGTTGCCCGCTCTGTTAGTAGGGGCATGAGAGATCTACTGATCCCTGTCACTGGGATCAGTTAGATCTCTCATGCCCATGTTAGCCCAACCCCCCCACAGTAAGAACACATCCAGGGAACACACTTAACCCCTAGCTCTCCCCCCCCCCCCCAGGTTAACCCCTTCACTGCCAATGACATTTATACAGTAATCAGTGGACATTTAAATTTCTGATCGCTGAATAAATGTCATTGGTCCCAAAAAAGTGTCAAAAATGTCCGACATGTCTGCTGAAATATCGCATTACTGCTAAAAATCGCAGATCGCCGCCATTACTAGTAAAAAATAAATAAATAAATAAAAACCCCAGAAATGAATTCTCACCATCCGTAAACGCGGCCACTTTTGCGCAAACCAATCAATAAACGCAGATTGCGATTTTTTTATCACAAATATGAGGAATTATATAAATCAGCCAAAAACGGTGAAAAAAAATGTTTTTTTAATATTTTTTTTGGATTTGAATTTTAGCAAAAAGTAAGAAATTTGGGTTTTTTTGCAAAATGGTCGCTCTTCTTTTGTTTATAGCGGCGATCAGAAATGACGCAGAGGCGATCAAATACCACCAAAAGAAAGCTCTATTTGTGGGGGAAAAAGGACGCAAATTTTGTTTGGGTGCAACGTCGCACGACCGCGCAATTGTCAATTAAAGTGACGCAGTGCCAAATCGCAAAAAGTGCTCTGGTCCTAAAGCTGGAAAACCTTCCGGCTGGTAAGTGGTTAAATCGACTACCGTCCCCATTCTAAGCCTATTCTAGCTACCCTGTGTAAAGGAAATTTGTAAGTTCTATATTTAATTGTATCCTATTTGTATGTATTGCACACTGCACTTATTGTGCACACAACACTAATAATGTTTTCATTACATGATTACATTCTTTTAAGTCCTGATTAGAATTAGCCTGCCTATGTTACGCCCCTTGTTAACAATTATGACATTAATGTGATACCTACGTAACCATGTGTATAAAAACCTTCAATTACATCAAAATAAAGCAGAACATTTATTTGGAAAGATGCTGAGTGTATCTTTTGTGTCTGTTCCCTACTGCAGTAGCTATTATTAATTTGGAGCCACTAATCAATATGAGGATAGGAGTTGCCTATCTATAAAAGAATCCAGAATGACTGTAAAAGTAAAGATGCGTATACTTACCTATTCTGAAGTAATTACAGTCCGGTCACATGATTACTCAAGCCCTGGCATCAGTATGGAGGAGAGATTGGTGACAAAAGCTGCAGAGCCTGTGCAATGATGTCACCCATAGACTTACTATGGCACATCCATTGTCATCTGTTCCTACTCTACACCGAAGCTGGCGCTGGGATCGACCAAACTGTAGCAACTTCAGAATAGGTATGTATAGCCATCTTTCCTTTTACAGGGTAGATCAAATAGCCTTACTTTTTAATGAGAACTTAGCACCCCCCTACCCTGCCACAAAATTGCAGTAATATATAACATGTTGCATAAAAACAAGTACACTGACCTGTGTCCATACTGCCTTTCCTTTATGTGGATCCTTTTTCAGGCTGTCTCTCTGCCACTGGTGTCCATGCTCCCATGCTGCCATTTTGAAAAATATGCCTCTGTATGTGTGAAATGAACCTGTGCGTCTCGTCTTATGTGTGTGTTGTATGACATTACACTCATTTGTTTTGAAAAACAAAACTTTCCTTATTTTTTTTTTTAAAGCAAATTAGTTCAATGCCATACAGTACATGCGCAGGATGAAGTGCATGTGCAGTTTTAGGATACTGCGAGATCTAGCAGCTTAGGTATGGGCATTTCCTGCAGGCAATAGTTATGTTACCTTCCCAGAGGGCATCTGTGTGGCCTGGCTATGTCACTAGTGCCTTCAGGGGAACCAGGACGTGGGCACAAAAAAGTTAAGTATAAAAAGACCATGTTTTAATCAGCATTAGATGATTTCTCATCAACATGCACTTCCACACCGTACGCAGTATATTTACTGCGGCAGTGTGGCGCTGTCTCGTGAATCGCCGTAAATAGGCGGCAATTTACGGACACACAACTAGGGGGTGCAAGCACGCCACCGGCTTTGCACGCTTGGGCCGCCGCACTCTGGAGGAGTGTGCCCACGGCTTGGACGGACCCGATGTCCGCCGGCGAGCCGCAATGAGCTCCTAGAGGAAAGAATGGGGAACCGCCGAAGTAAACACGGCGGTTCCCCGTTCTGACAGGCGGCATCTAATAGATCTACTGATCCCTGTCACTGAGATCAGTTAGATCTCTTATGCCCATGGTAGCCCAGCCGCCACACAGTTAGAACACGCCTAGGGAACACAGTTAACCCCTAGATCTCCCCCTGCAGGTTAACCCCTTCACTGCCAATGACATTTATACAGTAATCAGTGGATATTTAAATTTCTGATCGCTGTATAAATGTCATTGGTCCCAAAGAAGTGTCAAAAATGTCCGACACGTCTGCCTCAATATCGTGGTCCCGATAAAAATTGCAGATCGCTGACATTAATAAAAAAAAAAAAAAGTAAAAACGCCAGAAATGAATTCCCATGGTTTGTAAACACGGCAACTTTTGCGCAAACCAATCAATGAATGCCGATTGCGTTTTTTTTTTACCAAAAACATGAGGAAGAATATAAATCGGCCAAAACTGATGAATAAATTAGTTTTTTTATATATTTTTTTATGGATTTGTACTATAGCAAAAAGCAAGAAATAATGTTTTTTTTTTTTTCAAAATTGTCGCTCTTTTTTTGTTTATAGCAGTGATCAGAAACGGTGCAGAGGTGACCAAATGCCACCAAAAGAAAGCTCTATTTGTGGGGGAAAAAAGGACGCAAATTTCGTTTGGGTACAATGTTGCACGACCGCGCAATTGTCAGCTAAAGCGACGCAGTGCCGAATCGCAAAAAGTGCTCTGGTCCTACAGTGGGAAATCCTTCCGTGGCTGAAGTGCTTAACAGGAAGTTAGAGACTCTCTTTCCAATGTAATTGAAATCCCTTGGAAATCAGTTGTCCAGGAAAAAAGGGTTCCTGTTGGTAGTTTATCCCTCTATTCCTGTTCTGGTGGCAACTCAAAATTTTGGACTTAGCCTCATTTTATATCTAGTGATACTGGTGATCAGGACAACTGAAGATGGTGAATCGCCACAAACAGCAATAAAAACCTTACAAAAGTTCTATCCCCTTACTAACTTTTTATTTTTACTAAAATAAAAAAAATAAAAAATTGGTTATATAAAAAAAAAAAAAAAATCTAAAACCAAATAAATATATTTGTGTCTCTTTTCCTTTTTTTTCAGATTATATATGACTGTTTTATGCTATGCCTGTGTTGTTCTCCAAGTAATGAACAGTACTAAATAAAATATGATTAAATTGCAATCAACACGGATTATGAAGAGAACATTCTGAAAAAAAAAATTGGCTGCATTTTACGTTGCTTTAAAATGCTGTTTATATTTTAAAACAAAATTTTAGCGAAGAGATGACTTGTTTACAAAAAAAGTCAGCAACCTAGACAGAAACCATTCCTTGGATATTTGAGGACGCCTATTTAATGCAGCAGCTGTTTCAAAGGAAAACTCGACTTCACATATTCAGTTCTTTTAAAATATGAACAAATAGGAGGATATTTATCCTCAGATCTGGGGTAACTTTTATTCTTACTCTTCCCACTATGGTAATTGGGAAAAAATAGCAGCAGGTTTTTCGCGTCATTAAGCTTAGAAAAAAAAAAGCTTCACATACAGATCTGCAGCACCCTCTAGTGTACTTGTTGTAAAGCTTAACCCCCTAAATGCAAGAGTATTCACATTGATCCTATTGTAGAATGTTACAAGTCTTATAGAGCAAAACACTTTCATCAAGCCTACACTACACCAGCAACAAGTAAATCTGCATATCTTAGAATGTGTGGTTTTATATACACACACAACTGTTGCCTGGTTTGTGAAAAGCTACACTTGATCTGGTACTCTATAGCCCTGCCTTATATTGGACTTTATCATTGCAGTCGTCAATAATTGTGCCTTTCTACGGGATGTAAATGAACAGTTCGTTCTGTTATTGTGAGACCTGGGGTATGATTGAACTGCATAACTCCTAAATAAGGCATGGCAGTATTGGTTTCCAGACACTAATAGCACCAAAGATTATCAAAGTTGCAATGGTTTTGAGAATGTTGCCAAAAAAGTTGGGTTTTGGAAAGACCAAGATGATTCTAAGGCAGTGGTTCTCAACTCCGGTCCTCGGGACCCAATAACAGGAAAGGTTTGCAGGATAACTGAAATACATCGCAGATGATATCATCTGCTGCTCAGTGATTGCAGTATTTTAGTCTCCATCTCCCCCAGGTAATACTTAAAATCTGGCCTGTTGGTGGGTCCTGAGGACCGGAGTTGAGAACCACTGTTCTAAGGGCTGGTTCACACAGGGGCGATCCGACTTGCGGGGCGACTTTGCTAGGCGATTTGAAAGCAACTGCAGAGCGACTTTGGGCAACTTATAGCGCAACTTGAGGCGACTTACAACACAACTTCATTCCAGGCGACTTTGCAGTGGCCAATCAGAGAAGGGAGGGAGCGGGTTGCCCTAAAATAAATTATATTCTTTCACTGTGAATCGCTTATGTTTAGATGGGGGATCCGACTTGGAGGCAACTTCCATTGAATTCTATGGGCACAAGTCGGATAGAAGTCGCCTCCTAGTAGTACAGGAATCTCTTCTGAAGTCGCCTTGAAGTCGGAGCGACTTCAGTAGTGTACATAAAGATGGCTCCCATTCACTTCAATGGGATTTCTTGTGTCAAGCGACCTGGGGCAACTTGAGGCGACTCAAGTCGGATCGCAAGTCGCCCCTGTGTAAACTGGGCCTAAATGTTGCACTACTTTTAAAATACAAGATTGGGTACTTCTGCATTATGGGTCTTATGTACACACATCTTGACAAGAGTATCCATACTTAAATGGGACCAGCAGGCCAGCACATCCAAAAATGTGCATTTTTTCTTACATTGCACTGTAAAGCAAAAAGCCTGTAAGAACTGGCTTTGCTTGAAAGCAAGGCTTTCTGCACTATTGCATTTGTATTTTACATGTGCCAAATAATGCAGATATCAAGTAATTGGAAAAAAAAAAAAAAAAAAAAAAATATATATATATATATATATATATA
>BLSH010482072.1:408279-439647 GCA_018402905.1 Glandirana rugosa | reverse complement strand
AGGCAGTGGGTACGTAGGCACGAGTGGGTAGGCACGAGTGGGACGGATGGGTGAGCACGGATGCATGGGTGACGGATGAGTGAGCACGGATGGGTGAGCACGGACGCATGGGTGACGGATGGGTGAGCACAGATGCATGGGTGACGGATGGGTTGGCGCGGATGGGTGAGCACGGATGCATGGGTGATGGATGGATGGGCATGGATGTATGGGTGACGGATGGGTGGGCATGGATGAGGGTGCATGGGTGATGAGGGGTCCCTGCCTGGCACATAGCCGTGCTGTGGGCACTTCAGATCCTGCCCACAGCGCCGCTGCATCTCCTCTCTCCCCCCTCTCCTGTCACACTGCACCGAACGGTGCGGAGAGGGGAGAGACAAGCCGGCACTTCCGCCGGCTTGTTTACATGTGATGCTCCGTCATTTGACGGAGCAATCACGTGGTTAACGGCCGCTCCAAGCGGCCATTTACCGTTATCCGGCTGCTCCCAGGTGCGCGCCCCCAGGGGGCGCGCGATTCTGGGAGGACATTATACTACGAACAATGAGTGCCAAGTGGTTAATACAATTAATTGCGCAGCTCTAGAATACAGACAAGTTGTTGGCGTAAAGATGCAGAACAGAGGACCCAAATTACTAAGTGGCTCCTTTGGAGGTAGCGCTACACACATTTTATATATATATATATACAGTATCTCGCAAAAGTGAGTACACCCGTCACATTTTTGTAAATATTTTATTATATCTTTTCAAGCAACAACACTGAAGAAATGGCACTTTGCTACAATGTAAAGTAGTGAGAGTACAGCTTGTATAACAGTGTAAATATGCTGTTCCCTCAAAATAAATCAACGCACAGCCATTAATGTTTAAACCGCTGGCAACAAAAGTGAGTACACCCTTAAGTGAAAATGCCCAAATTGGGCCCAAAGTGTCAATATTTTGTGTAGCCACCATTATTTTCCAGCACTGCTTTAACCCTCTTGGGCATGGAGTTCACCAGAGCTTCACAGGTTGCCACTGGAGTCCTCTTCCACTCCTCCATGTTGACATCACATAGCTGGTGGATGTTAGAGACCTTGCGCTCCTCCACCTTCCATTTGAGGATGCCCCACAGATGCTCAATAGGGTTTAGGTCTGGAGAAATGCTTGGCCAGTCCATCACCTTTACCCTCAGCTTCTTTAGCAAGGCAGTGGTCGTCTTGGAGGTGTATTTGGGGTCGTTATCATGTTGGAATACTGCCCTGCGGCCCAGTCTTCGAAAGGAGGGGATCATGCTCTGCTTCAGTATGTCACAGTACATGTTGGCATTCATGGTTCCCTCAATGAACTGTAGCTCCCCAGTGCCGGCAGACCTCATGCAGCCCCAGACCATGACACTCCCACCACCATGCTTGACTGTAAGCAAGACACACTTGTCTTTGTACTCTTCACCTGGTTGCCGCCGCACACGCTTGACACCATCTGAACCAAATAAGTTTATCTTGGTCCCATCACACCACAGGACATAGTTCCAGTAATCCATGTCCTTAGTCTGCTTGTCTTCAGCAAACTGTTTGCGGGCTTTCTTGTGCATCATCTTTAGAAGAGGCTTCCTTCTGGGATGACAGCCATGCAGACCAATTTGATGCAGTGTGCGGCATATGGTCTGAGCACTGACAGGCTGACCCCCACCCCTTCAACCTCTTTAGCAATGCTGGCAGCACTCATATGCCTATTTCCCAAAGACAACCTCTGGATATGAGGCTGAGCATGTGCACTCAACTTCTTTGGTCAACCATGGCGAGGCCTGTTCTGAGTGGAAACTGTCCTGTTAAACTGCTGTATGGTTTTGGCCATCGTGCTGCAGCTCAGTTTCAGGGCCTTGGCGATCTTCTTATAGCCTAGGCCATCTTTATGTAGAGCAACAATTCTTTTTTTCAGATCCTCGGAGAGTTCTTTGTCATGCGGAGCCATGTTGAACTTCCAATGACCAGTATGAGAGAGTGAGAGCAATAACACCAAATTTAACACACCTGCTCCCCATTCACACCTGAGACCTTGTAACACTAACGAGTCACATGAAACCGAGGAGGTAAAATGGCTAACTGGGCCCAATTTGGACATTTTCACTTAGGGGCATGCTCACTTTCGTTGCCAGCAGTTTAGATACTAAACGCTGTGTTTTGAGTTATTTTGAGGGGACAACAAATTTTCATTTTCAGGGTTATCACATGAAAAGATATAATAAAATATTTACAAAAATGTGAGGGGTGTATTCACTTTGGGGTTTGCTGTTAAACCTGCTACCCTAAGAGAATCTATCACTGCTTGTACTTGGGGCAGATGCGATTCTCAATCTAGACTGTGAATGACCACATCATCCAAATAAGCGGCTGCATAGGAGCGATGCGGCCTCAAGGTTTTGTTCATCATTCTCTGGAAGAATACAGGGGCCCCATGCAGACCAAACAGCATTCGCTTGCACAGGAAGGACCCCTCAGGGGTAGAAAAGGTTGTTTTTTTTTGCTGACCCCATTAGGGGGATCTGCCAGTAGCCCTTAGTTAGGTCTAGGGTTGTTATGTACGGGGCACCTCCCAACCTATCCACAAGTTTGTCAACTCGCAGCATTGGGTATGCATCAAACTTAGACATGTTATTCAGTTTCCTGAAATCGTTACAGAACCTGATAGTGCCATTGGGCTTTGGGACCAGCAATATAGGGCTCGACCAGGCGCTGTAGGACTCCTCTATCACGTCCAACTCCAACATGGTTTTTATTTCCTTCGCCATCACCTCACGTCTAGCCTAAGGTATCCGGTAGGGTTTTACATTTACGCGGATCCCTGGTTCCGTAATTATGTCATGTTGCAGTACGGTGGTCAGTCCGAGTAGGGGAGAGAAAAAGTCTCTATTTTTACTTATAAATTCCTTAACATTGGATAGCCTGTATTTTTGAGGAGTGGGCACTGCCACTAAACTCTCTCTGTCCTTCCACGGTTTTAAGAGATTCACATGGTAAATTTGCTCGGGTTTCCTGTTCCCTGGCTGGTAAACTTTGTAGTACACTTCCCCTACTCTTTCCCTAATCTCAAAGGGACCCTGCCACTTTGCTAGGAATTTACTTTCAACCATAGGGACTAATACGAGGGGTTTCTTGGGCTCGCTCCATATGCTCTCACACCAGAGGCAGGACCGCTGCGATTCGATCCCACATCAAGGAAATATGCTCAATGACGCTCCTATATGGGATGGCCTCTCCTTCCCACGTCTCTTTTGCTATACCTAGCAGCCCCCTAGGATGTCTACCATACAAGAGTTCAAAGGGGGAATACCCCGTAGACGTCTGCGGAACCTCTCATATGGCAACCGTGAGATACGGCAGCAACATATCCCAATCTCTCCCATCTTTTTCCACTGCCTTTTTCAACATACTTTTGAGCGTTTTATTAAACCTCTCCACAAGTGCATCCATTTGGGGGTGGTAGACCAAGGTACAGAGATTTTATACAACCTGCCCAATTCCTTGGTTACATGGGACATAAACGGGGTGCCCTGATCCGTTAAGACCTCTTTGGGGATCCCCACCCGACTAAACACCTGGACCAACTCCCTGGCAATAGTTTTAGCGGAGGTGTTCTGCAAGGGTATGCCTTCCGGATAGCGGGTCATGTAATCTAGTATTAGACTTTACTACGTGTCCCAGAAGATCCATGCCAATTCTTTCCAATGGCACTTCAATTAAGTGGAACAAGTTATCTACGAAAATGGGGAGAGGGCGCAGAGAGTTGACACTCCGGGCAGGAGTCACAATACTCTCTGACATCTGCATGCAACTTGGGCCAGAATAATCTCTGGGTTATTCTCTCCCTGGTCTTCTCCATTCCCAGAAGTCCCCTCATGACATGTCCATGGGCCAGATCTAGCACCATCCTGCAAAAGGGTTTGGGAACCACTAGCTGTTCCACCTTGTCCTCTCTGCGTTTCACCACCTGATAAACAAATTATATTTAAGAGCCATGTAGGGAAAAAACACCCCCCCAATTAGGGTGCACATGTCCCCCATCCATCACCTTCACGTTTTCTCTGGCTCTAAGAAGAGTGACATCCCATAGTTGCTCTGGGTCAGAGACATTTTCTGGGTCATTAGCCCCCAGCTGGGAGCCATCTTTCAGCTCCCCTGGCTTCTCCTCCCTCCTCAGTCCTGCCACCAGTCTCCCCTTCCATTTGGCAAAAAAGGTCTGGTAAGAGTTCCCGTGCTTCCGCAGTAAGGGGAGCTCTATCCTCCAGACTCCCTGTGCCTTCTCATAACCTCCAATAATGGGGAAAATCCCTCCCCACTAAGGCGTCATGAAGCAGTGAAGGTACCACCCCCACTGAATGAGTCACACTGCCCCAAAAGGGGTGCCAATCTCTACCACCACCATCTGGTAGTCACGAGTGTCCCCATGGATGCAAGTGACCCCGACAGTGCTAGGGTGTAACCTTGCGGGATTTACACAATTGCGTTTGACCAACGTTACCACACTACCAGAGTCGAGCAGTGCAGGGACTGGTTTCCCATCAATAAAAATCACATACATACTCCATGCGACTTGAACATGATGCTGTATATGCGACCTGTGCAAAAAGAGAAAGGCGTCTATTCACATAAGTATAATCACATTGCATGGGTTCATCATTCAGGGGAAAATTGGCAGCAATATGGCCCAATGCATGGCATTGGTAGCACTGTATGTGCTCTATACCCAGTCCTCTCAAGGGTCCCCAAGACCTTCCTGGCTTCTTTTGCCAGTCTCCAGGTCTAGAGCCCATAGTCTCGTTAGTCATTACAGCGTTTTTATTACTCTTCCCGACACCTTGAGTGTTGGGACAGTCTTACCAGATCCGTTGGGGGCCCTTTCACCCCTAGGCACATCGAATTGGGGCGCAGATGAGCTCAACAAGTCCTCAGCCGCCGTGTATCTCTCCACGAGGTCCCCGAGTTTGTTGGTGGTTTTAGGGTCCCCTTGACTGACCCATTTCCTCAAAGCAGCAGGGAGGGCACGCAGATAGCGATCCATGACCACGCACTCCACAATCTGGGGACCTGGCAAAGTCTTCAGCTGTAGCCACTTCCTGGTGAGGTGGATCAGGTCGAACAACTGTGAGCGGGGTGGCTTGTCAGTGCGGTAGGTCCACTGATGCACCCGTTGGGCCCGGACTGCCATGGTGTCCCCTAGCCATGCGAGTATCTCTGCCTTTAGAGTCTCATAGTCCTGGGCTTTATCTGGTTCCAGATCAAAATAGGCTTTCTGGGATTTACCGGTCAAAAATGGTGCTTACAGTCCCACCCACTGTTCTTTTGGCCATCCAAGAGTGAAAGAGTGACTCTTTCAAAAGTCGTGAGATAAGCCTCCACATCATCCGCAGGTGTCATCCTCTGCATGTGGCAAGAGGAGCGTACCAACTTTGGTTCCACTGTTACCGGAGGTGCGGCCCCCTTCTTTAATTCCAGCAGGGCCTCTGCAAACTGTTGGTTCATCTGCTGTTGTGCTGTGATGGCTTGCAACAGGGCCTTCAGCATTTCTTCCATCTTGGAAAGGTGCCTGCTAAACTCCACCAGGTGTGGGAGATTAACTTGTGGGGATCATCTTTCCTGAGAAAAATAGTCAGCCTGCAGGCAACTTTCTTTCAAATCTGGCGGCTTGCCAGGTTTGTTTAGAAAATAGGTTTGCAGGTTAAAAACAAAGCAGAAAATAAGTCCTTGCCTTTCGACGCTAAACTAAACGGTATAGTTTCCTCACTATAAGTCGTGGGGCTGGCTCCCGCCACCCACAAAACATCAGCCAAAATGCAAACCTTGTCTTTTTAAAGTCCAAAGAGACACATAGCTCCCTCAGATTCCCCTCTGAGTTCCAGGACAGAGCTCAAGTGAGATCTCTTCCTGATTATGTAAGCCACCTGCTGGTGGACTCCAGTGGTCTACCACTTCATCCCGCATACTGTCACTATATATATATATATATATATATATATATATATATATATATATACACACACATATATATTGTGACAGTGCTAGGTCTGCCCGAGTTGTGATTATAGAGAAAAGACACACAGATACGCATTCAGACAGAATGTGAAGTTCCAGAATATTGTTTCTGAATGGCCAAGACCAGCTTTTCAGTTTTCTCCAGGTTTGGTAGTTCCAGATCAGAGTCTAGAGCTTGGACACTTTGAAGCGATATGGGTGGGAAGAAGTCTTCAATGCTGTGTCCAGGTCTTCCTGGAGGCCTGCAGGTTGTGTGAGTACACAGGTGTGCATGTTCATTATAAGCTAAACCTAGGCATAGCTCAGAGCTCCCATTTTGGAGACAGACCCCAGTCAGGAGAAGGCTGTGTGTTTTCCTGCCAGGAGACTTCCTCATGATGGAGGGATTCCTTGCCCAGAGGAATACAAAAGTTGGGACAGCTGCGCAAGTCTATGGAGACAGGGAAAGCTGTTAGCGAGTCTTTGGGGCTGGAGGAAGTCTATAAGTATATAAGTCTGTGACGAAGAAGTGACAGAGCCAGGGGTAATAGGAAAACTATATACAGACCAGGAGTGTGTCCATGCAGTGAGGTGTGGCAACTGAGGTGCTGCTTACTCACAGATAGACTACAGCACAGCAGGCTACACATTGAGCTATGATGGGTTGCATACAGCCCATGGGCTGCATGTTGGGATTAACTGATATACAGTACATGGTAAAGCAGCCTACAGCCACTTCAAAAAGTCTGTCTCCTGGTCCCTGCTGAGTAGAGGGATCCAGCACTGACTCACAGGGAGTGTGTCGGACTGCAACAGAAATGGCTGCTATTTACACAAAGTATAGCAGTCTAGCTCTGCTATATGAAAGTATAGGACATTTTACTATGGCTGTGGGCTGCTTTACCATATAAATACACTTAAGACTGCTCTCTTTGAATTATAAATGTACAAGGAAGCTACCTTCACATTTTCATAGGGTTTATTTAGGAGGAGATCTTTTACAGATTTTACAATAAACAAGGCATTTTTAATAAAAACCAAAACTAATATTTGCCTGCATGCCAGCACTTTGAACGGTCAGTGACAGGGATGCAAAGACAAAAAAAAAAGGTTATTTCTAATAGAGAGGAAAGGGTTCACCAACCCATATATGGAAAAGGTGATGATAAGGTGAACTGCAATGTACAGCAACTAATTTAGTCAGTTTTAAATACTTTATGAAAAGCAGAATCGTTCAGAACTGATTCATGTAAACAATAATGATTAATATCATACTCAACACATTTATAGAGTGCTATTATACTGCATAGTCTTCATTGGGCAATAGCTATACATATACCCCGTCAAAATAAACTGTACTCTTCAAGTTCAAGATAACATAAAGTAGTATTTTTGCAACATGCTGTAACTACATCAAGATTTGAAAATATGAATTAATTGAGAGAATCAGATAATAATGTAATGCCAAAGACATGCAGGTAGGTTAGTTGACTCCTGTCTAAACTGGCCTTAGTATGCATGTATATGAAATGGGGTCCTTAGATTGTATGTTCCTTGAGGGCAAGGACCAATGTGAATGTACATTACTTGAAGTGATGCATAAACTGTCAGTGCTGTATAAATACTTGTAATAATAATAGTTTGTCATAGAATCCATATAATTATACACACCTGCTGAGCATTTCATATTTGTGGCTAGAATTCACCATATAAACTTGGGAGTCGATGCCCATAGCATCTAGCAAACACATGCTTTTTGTCTTTGTTCTTACTACTAGGTGCTTGTTATTTAACAACGATGTTTGGTAACTCACACAACTAATGTCCAACACTCATGCCTCTTACCTTCAGGGTTCAGTTCTAAAGTCACAGGCAGCAAATAAAGAGAAAAATAAATCAAGAAAAAGTAAGAAATGTTTCATAAAAGTACAGCTGTGTAAACTTTTGGGCACTTTTGCTGGAAAATTGCATATACTGTTGGAAGATTGTTAATCCAATAAAGATCAGCAACTTAATGGAAATTTAATAAGCAACAGCACAATGAGGTAAATAGGTTATGAACAATTTTCGCCTTCCTCTTGCAAAATAATCTGTAGTGTATTTTCAAAGTCTGGCCCTCTAGCCACAGAGAACTGCACCAAATCATGATCCCATAGCATATTTATTGACATGTGGACGCAAGCCTGTTAAATGGTTCCATAGTGTTATTAGAAGCATACACTTCTGTTACGTACCCATATGATCATGTAACAGTACTGGAAGCACATTTCCATATTATTATATTATTACATTTTCAAGAGTAACTTTGATATGCATCTGCTGAACAACCCTTTGGCTCTGGTTTGAACTTTGACCTCACATTACATTTCAAATGTGATTTTGAAGGAACACAATGTAAAAATATGGAATTATTTAATATATATAAACTGTACATATATATATATATATATATATAACAAATTATACAAAATTATAGGTTTGTCAGTGCTTGCATTTTTTTTAATCTCCATAATTATAAAGTATAACTTTTTTAAAATCCATCTCACATCTGAGGGGAGCCATAAAGACCATCAGTCCAAAACACAAGTGAATTGCTACAGTTTATACCAGTGGTCTCCAAACTGTGACCCTTTGCTTGCCCTTATGCGGCCCTTGGGACACTATTCCTCTCACATTGCTCACATCTTACACCAACACCAACAGTAAGGCCCTATTCCTCCCATTGTCATCAAAGATGGAGCACTATTCTTACTCCCACTAACACCAGTGACGGTCACTATTCTTCCCACTGACACCAATGACGAGTCACTATCCCTCCCACTGAAAACAATGACGGGGCACTAATCATCCCACTAACACCAATGATGGGTCACTATTCCTCCCAATGACACCAACAATGGGGCACTATTCCTCCCACGGATACCAACAATGGTGTACTATTTCTTCCACTGATACAAATGATGGAGCACTATTCTTCCTCCTACTGACCACAGACACTACATCATTTTTTTACTCGCACTGTCCACCAAGCCTGAGGCATTCTCTACTCCCACTCGCCACAATCCGGCCCTCCTAAATTCTGAAGGACAGTAAACTGGCCCTTTGTTTAAAAAGTTTGGAGACTCCTGGTTTATACCTTATAGATCTTGCTGCTTATTTAAAAATGCCCATAAACACAACCAGTGCAAAAAATGTCTGAAAACAAACATTTACAGCAAATATATCTCTTAAATTTGGTTACAGTATATTAGCAAGGAGTGCTTAGACAAATAAGTAAATGTAAACTTAAACTTCATTTTGCTGACAAAAATCAAGCTCCACACATTATGCACAGGTCATAGAATGGGTGTCCTAAACTAAAACGAAACTTTTGAGGTAAAATTTGAAAAAAGGATCCCTGTGTGGAATAAAACTGGCTGCACAACTAAACACTACCGTACATCGGCTTCTGGATAAAAAAGGCCAGGAACACCTTGTGTTCATAAAAAAGTAATAAGACATTTCATTTTATAAGTCTTCCAGAAGTACAAACATATTACATTGCCAGTATACAAGGATTTTGCAGTTTGGCACTCAAGTTTCTAATACAAGCTTGTAGTAAAAGCACATTGTATGGCTGAAGTCAACAGATATTGAAAACCCTATTCAAGAAACCAGTTAATGTCAAACAGTTGTGATCATAAAAGCAGAACATGAAAACTGGATGAAAGATGTAAAAATTATTACACAGCGTCAGTGCATTCAATTTCAATTGGTCAGCAGGCAGCTTTATTTTATTAAAGCAAGGGGTCGCTCCAAAATAGGATACTTACGTTTCTTGTAGATTCACCTACCAGTTTCTACTGCTCACTGGGAGCTCCAGCAATATCTATGCATTAGTTAGCAGGTCTACCTGCTTACTATTGCTATTGCAAAGAGGATCTGGAGCAGGTGGAAACTCCAAAGCACAAAGCTCTTTAACCTGAGTTTCAGATAGGCAAGCAAATTGGCTCAATGAATGAATTCCTGACAAAACTGTAGTTAACAAATTGTGTCTGTTTTCAGATTCAGCCACACATTTACTGGGAGATCATATTAAAACCCATTCTCTATCCCTACTCAATAGCAAGCAGAAGCGTGGCATACCTGAATTCTTTAAATATCTTGGTATTAAAAAATAAAATGCATTTTAAAGTACATAATTTCCCCCACAGAACTGCTACAATTAACCCCCACAGCTCATGCTAACATAAGGCACTGCCAGGTGCTAGCTGGCACCAGTTATTTGAGAACCTTCAGGCTGCCCATAACTTGGCAACTTGTAGCACAAAATCAGGGCAATGGACCCCAGAGTCCCAGAAGAAGAATAGCAGAGCAATGCCTCCAGAGTACCCTGCAAAGAAATGCAAAGCATAACAACCTGTCAAAAGCACAAACATAGCACTGTGGGATGCATTGACGTTCTCCTTAGTGTTGATAGCTCTAAATCCAGGAAGCTATGTACTGCATATTTCCAGGGCTTCAGGGGCTTAGGGGGTGCATTTCAGGTATCAGATCAAAAATAGCTGGTAATGACTGGTACTGGTGTCTAATGTATCTATCTATTATCTGCAATGTTAGAGATGGCATTTCAACAAAGGTGTGCTCTGAGAGAAATACAAAGGCTTCCACTGCCATCCTCAATACAAAAGAATCTGTTTGCCTGGCTGTCAGTGACTGCATGAAGATCAGCAATGTGAAATCAGAACCTCCAATCTATTTATTTCCTCCTGGCTGTGACTCTGTAACCACTGATTTAGCACGACAACCAGACGGCTGGCATTTTCATGAGCAGAAGTTAGCAACAGCAGTCTTCATACTTCCTCGGTTAACGCTTCCTTTAACTACTGGCTTAAGAGTTACAGATCTAAATAAACATTGAAGTGTTTTTAAATCATCCCATGCAGTGCTTAAACTCTAAAGAATGCTGAAAATACAAATACAGCTGCTTATTGCATTTATCATATGTAATATTTATTGAAGGCAATTTAACTTGTAGACTCAGGGGAAGCATTTGTAAGACATTTAGCATAACCAAAAAAGAAAATGTGATGCCAAAACAAGATGCTTGTTGTGCATTCACCCACCACAGGTCTCATCAGCCCGATAAACTGCTGTGTTCAATTTGAAATTGTACTCCTAATTCTTTATAGAATGATGCTGAAAGCAATAACTCTATTTCTCTTGGAGAAGGGGGGGATTGTTAGTTTTGTTGGAAAGTGGTGAAAAAAACAAAGCCAAGAATCTTCACACAAAACTTCTTATGCTTATTTTGGCAGGCAGAGCAGAAGATGTATCTGGGACCATAAAATCAGAACGTGGTTTAATGCACCTGATCATTTGAACAAATTTCAGTCTCTTCTCAGAACTAGATACTAAAACTCCTAAGATGTGTCTATGAAATAATAATACTATTTATGATGATAATAATATTAATAATAATAATAAATGATAAAGATATTCAATGGATAAAGAATTTGAGCACCAGGACTGGACTTTGACTTCCTGCTCAACTAGGTCAACTACCTTGTGCCATACCCTTCCTACCCCAGATGGCTGGTGTGTCTTAGTATTATATTAACAATATCAGATGTTATTGCTACACAAGGCGCACTGAGTTTGCGAAGGGTATGACAGCAGGTAGTATGTGCTGAAGAGGAGTGCAAAAGGTATGACAGAGGAAATTATGTGCAGAAGATATGATGGCAGGCAGTATGAGCAGAAGAGGAGAGCAGAGGCTATGACAGCAGGTAGTATGTGCAGAAGAGGAGTAAGACGAATATGTCAGCAGGCAATATGTTCAGGTATGTACAAGAGAGGAGTATGGATGATATGATGGTAGGAAGTATGTACAGAAGAGGAGTATAGGGGATATGATGGCAAGCAGTATGTACACAAAAGGAGTATGGAGGATATGATGGCAGAAAGTATGTGCAGGAGAGGAGTGCAGAGGATATGATGGCAGGCAGTATGTACAGGACTATGGAGGATATGATGACAGGTAGTATGTACACAAAAGGAGTATGGAGGATATGATGGCAGGCAGTATGAGCAGAAGAGGAGAATGAAGGCTTTGACAGCAGGTAGTATGTGCAGAAGAGGAGTAAGGCGAATATGTCAGCAGGCAGTATGTTCAGGTATGTAAAGGAGAGGAGTATTGATGATATGATGGTAGGAGGTATGTACAGAAGAGGAGTATAGGGGATATGATAGCAAGCCGTATGCACACAAAAGGAGTATGGAGGATATGATGGCAGGCGGTATGTGCAGGAGAGGAGTGCAGAGGATATGATGACAGGCAGTATGTACAGGACTATGGAGGATATGATGGCAGGCAGTATGTACGTGTATAAACAGGAGAGGAGTATGGAGGGTATGATGAAAGGCAACGTGTACAGTAGAGGAATATAGAAGTTATGCAGGCAGGCAGTATGTACAAGAAAGGAGTATGGAGGACATGATGGCATACTGTACAGGAGAGGAGACGGAGGATATGATGGCAGGTAGTATGTACAAAAGAGGAGAGCAGAGGCTATGACAGCTGGCAGTATGTGCAGGGGAGGAGTAAGGTGAATATGTTGGCAGAGGGTATGTTCAGGTATGTACAGGAGAGGAATATGGGGGATATGATGGCAGGCAGTATGTACAGGAGAGAAGTATAGGGATATGATGGCAGACAGTATTGTACAAGAAAATAGTATGGAGTGTATGATGGCAGGCAGTATGTGCAGGAGAGTAGTGTGGAGGATATGGTGGCAGGCAGTATGTACAGGATAGGAGAATAGGGAATATGATGGCAGGGAGTATGTACAGGAGAGGAGCATAGGGAATGTTATGTCAGGCAGTATGTACATTAGAGGAGTATGAAGGATTTGATGGCAGACAGTATGTGCAGGAGAGGAGTGCGGAGGATATGATGGCAAGCAAGTATGTATAGCTACGTATAGAAGAGAAGTATGCAGTATATGATGGCAGGCAGTATGTACAGGAGAGGGGAATGGAGGATATGATGGCGGCAGTATGTTCAGATGAGGAGTATGGAGGATATGATGGCAGGCAGTATGTACAGGAGAGGAGTATGGAGGATATAATAGCAGGCAATATGTACAGCTATGTACAGGAGAGGAGTATGGAAGGCACTATGTACAGTAGAGAAGTGCAGAGTATATGATGGCAGGCATTATGTACAGGACAGAACTGCAGCAGATATGATGGTAGATAGTATATGCAGGAGGGGAGTTCAAACGGTATAACGGGAAACTATGCATAGGAGAAAAGTATTGACAGTGCAGTAAATTTGACAGCTGACAATATGTGCACCAGAGGAATACAAAGGGTAAGATGATGTGCAGCATGGAGGAGTGCCAATTGGTATAAAGGCAGGTATTATGTCTAAGACATGAGTGCAGAGGGTATAATGAGGGGCAGTATGTGTAAAAGATAAGAGGCAGAGGGCATGACCACAAGAGGAGTGCAGAGGGTATTCTGGTGGACAGTATGTGCAGATAAGGAGTAATCACATTCGACAAAACTGCCAACCAGAGATAATGGAGTTGATTTAAAAAAAGGCACATAGGATCTTCACTATGCAAGGGAATTTGCACTTTGCAAAGGGATTTTCTCTTAGTGAATGTGGTGAAAAATCAATTTGTAAAGACTACTCAATGACATGCAGGGTAAACTATATTTTTGCTTGCACATGAGTAGATGATTAAAGTCAACAGAGTTTCAATTCATTAACTAAGGTAGGGGTACATTTTGTAGCAAATTGCAAATTTCTTTGCATAGTGAACAAGCTATGTGCATTCAGTAAATCAACCCCAATGTGTTAACTGTTTTTTTTTTTAATTTTATTTTAGTATAAAATGTTAGTCATCTTCAGACATATTCAGACTCATTCACCTATCAATTAGCATGGCCAGTCACATAATAATGATGTCAATCTCCACAGCGACTGACCTTCCTTTTCCTGAGCAGAGAGCTGGGTTTGGGTGGTACAGAACTCCAGGAATATAGCGGTAACCAGAGCCAGAACAGTGCTGCTGGGTGCCTGCTTGTGTGCCAGTGTATGGGGGAAATGGGTGGGGTCAAAGTCAGAAACACAGTGTACATGTGCCCGTGTTTCTGTGCTGTAAATGTTGGTCAAAGGTAGCTGTAGATGGCAGCTTAAGGCCCCTTTCACACCACAATTTTTTGCCGCGATTTTGCCACGATTTTGACGCGTTTTGCGATCAGTAAGACTTTGGTCCGACTTTGTTGCAACTTTGGCTCAATGAAAACATATTACAAAGTCGTACAGGAGTAGTACACAAATCATATCTATATTATTCAAGTGTGATTTGCATGAGACTTTGAGGGTTTAACATCGAAGTCTATGGACCTCAAGTTGCATTAAAGTCAGTCCAAAGTAATGCAGGGACTACTTTGAAGTCAGTACAACTTGAAAGTCGTGCAGATATGAACGGTACTCATTGGAAATAATGGGGAACAACTTGTCATGGGACTTTGCAGTCCCAAATCGCAGGACAACTCGCACAAGTGTGAAAGGGGTCTAAGAGACACTCATTTGAGCTGTACCCATACCTAGAGAAGACCTCTTTCTACTGCTTATACAATTCACTAAACCCTACAACCAGCATTCCACTGTGTGCACAGAAACGTGCATGTTTTTTTCCAAGAATAATGCAAAGCATCTCAACAGAATTATATCTTTTTGGGAACTGTTGCACTGCAGATGCAGTTGGGACTCAGACAACCTTTAAAATAGTGGTCTACACCAAGTCCAAGAAAAATTACATTGGATTGAAGTGATGGTTTTGTTTTTGCATGACTGGTCAGCTAAACAGTTCTAAAATCAACTTGTCTTCCACTGAATGAACAGTTTGGCCAATCTCTAGGCTTCTTACCTTCTTTTGCTGCTTATTTATTCTTAATTGATATAAATGTTGAACAATAAATATGTTGGTTCAGCTTTAGGTACTTGCCTGTTGGTGTACTGTATGATGCCACAGCATTTCCTTCAAGATCTGCTGGTAGACATTTACCCTTCAGGAATACCGAAATGCTTGCTGTTTTAGGTATACCTTGCTCTGTAGTAAAAAAAAATATTATTGGAAGAGAAATATGTGCAACTATGGCCATAAAAAGTTGGCAAACTAATTATAATTGCAAAATCACACAAGCATGAGATCACAAGAGTAGTAAGACAGCACAAAGCATGATAGCACAAAGATATTACAAATGAGTGACATTACTCAAGTATGACTATAGAACAATGGCATCCATAAGACTGACAGACAACACACAAGAATAATATTACAAAAAACATCCAAAGAAATCACAAAAAAAGTGACATTGCACTAGTGTGACATCACATGCGTGTGACATGGGAATGCTAGGATTCACCCAAGTGTGACTTCACACAAAAGTACAATTACACCAGAATGACATCACACAAGTTTGACATCAGTATAACATGACATGCAACTAACACATCTGTGATATTACACAGGGACAATATACAAACAAGAACACTATGTATCCTCTATAAAGTTACACAGTTAAGGGGAAACAATTGCATATTTTCAATTGGTATATACACTATATTACCGAAAGTATTGAGACACCTGCCTTTACATGCACATGAACTTTAATGGCATCCCGGGCTTAGTAAGATTCAATACTGAGTTTGCCCACCCTTTGCAGCTATAACAACTTCAACTGTTCTGGAAAGGCTGTCCACAAGGTTTAGGGGTGTGTCTAAGGGAATGTTTGACCATTCTTCCAGAAGCGCATTTGTGGGGTCAGGCACTGAAGTGGATGAGAAGGCCTGGTCTCGTAGTCTCCACTTAATTCACCCCAAAGGTGTTCTATCGGGTTGAGGTCTGGATTTTGTGCAGGCCAGTCAAGTTCCTCCACCCCAAATAAGGGGCCAAGCCCAACCCCTGAAAAACAACCCCAAACCATAAACCCCCCTCCACCAAATGATTTGGACCAGTGCACAAAGCAGGGTCCATAAAGACATGGATGAGCGAGTTTGGGGTGGAGGGACTTGAGGGGCCTGCACAGATTCCTGACCTCAACACCTTTGGGATCAATTAGAGCACAGACTGCGAGCCAGGCCTTCTCAAGAACATCAGTGCCTGACCTCACAAATGCGCTTCTGAAAGAATGATCAAACTCCTAAACCTTGTGGACAGCCTTCCCAGAAGAGTTGAAGCTGTTATAGCTGCAAAGGGTGGGCCAACACAATATTCAACCCTATGGACTAAGACTGGGATGCCATTTAAGATCCTGTGCGTGTAAAGGCAGGTGCCCCAATACTTTTGTTAATATAGTGTATAGTGACTTTTTCTGTGAAGGTAACCTGAAAGTATTTTTATTTCATGAGGGTATTTCAAATAAATATACAGATTTTCTCTTTGATAGTTATGTGTAAATCTAAAATATTTAGTCAGGACTCTCAGAAAACAGCTGCTAAGATAACAGGATAAGTCAACTTGACTTTATATTGTTTATAATGTGGCTTCCTAATGAATATGCATAATGAAAAATTATAAACAGAAACATGTATTTAAAGTAGAATTTAAACCTCAATGGTTTCTATCTAATCTCCTTCTAGTAGAGAACTGTGGTGCTCTTTTATTTTCCCTTCCTCCCCACAATGTTTCTCAAAATGTTCACATAAGAGCATTGCAGTAGGCAGACTTTCTGTCTGATGACATCAAGCCTCCCACAAGACCTAATGACTGTCATAGGCAGGCTCTCTTGGCTACAAGAGCTGTAAATTAGAGATGCTGCATCATCTGTGGTGCACTGAACTTCCACAGAGCCAACTTCATCTGGCCGAGAAAGGGTTAACTGTAAAGTATGGCCCCAAGGCCACTGATATAGCTCCTGTACTGGGCCTCACCTAACCTTCTGTCATCTAAACAGATGTCTGCAATGACATTTAATACCTGTTCACACTATGACATTGCCGCAATGCATGTTACATGTGCGCTGTAGCGTGCTGATTCATTCTGAATAACTACCCAGTGCACCTTGCAATGAATGTGCATTGCACTGCCAAATAATAAATTTATGACAGCACAATGCACTTCCATTGCACAGTGTGTTGGGCTGCCATTCAGAATGAATAAACGGCACCGCATCGCACCAACAAGTGCCTGTAACATGGGGAGGGAAGACCCTGCAGCTGGGCTGTTATGCATTTAAACCTGTTGTAATGTCAACCACAATTTCCCACCACTGCTTGGGCATAGTGTAGCATTCTGTCTATCTGCTCCTTAAAGAGATAATGAACCCTTCATTTTCTAAACACTTTCAGCATCTGATTTAATCATTCACTGGGTATGCAGCTTCTTTATCTTTTAATTCTTGCCTGTGTTTCTTTTTAAATTGGTGCTCTGGGTTTCCTGCTAGTCTGACAGCAGAGGGGTCCCACTGTCAGAATGCAATATTACAGTGGGGAGGATTCCTTCATCAAACTTGATTGTGGGGATTGGGGAATCTGATCATATATTTTTGATTAGCTAGCTAGCTGATCAGAAAAAAAACTATCCATCTTTGGTCAGCTTTAGAGCTGTATCTCCCTACAATGTGTGCATCATTAGAAAAACACAGCCCCACAGCATAGGATAGCAGGACACTCCCTTGCTCTTCCCTCCTCCCTTCTCCAAGCTAACAGTCTTACTGAAGAACTGGAAATGCACCACTGACAGCAGGAACCTGCAGCACATGTACATGAGTTTTGTTTATGAATGCCACTATTCACAATCAAATGCAGTTCTCAAACATACTGTATACTTTTGAGCACAGAATGCTATAGAGGCTGCATTTGACCTGCCTTGTCTGCTATGAAAAAAGATCTTAAAGTGGTTGTCAACCCGTGACAACCACTTTAACCTACAGGTAAGCCTATAATAAGGTTCCCTGCATATCTCCTAAACCTGCACGGTTTAGGAGATATACAGTGTACTGTCAGTGGCAACGTCATTCGGCACATGCGCAGTGAAGAAACGGCCCGCTGTGCCGTTTCTTCACTTCGTTTGAGCTGTGACTGGCGGCTCCTGCACATGCAACTCCGGCCAGTCACAGAGCCGGAGTCGCGGCCCCGGAAGGAAGAGAGGCTGAGGATGAACACTGCCTGCACAGGGGACATCACATTCTTTGTTTGCAGGTAAGTGATACATAATGGGCTACTATGCAATGCATAGTAGCCCATTATGCTTTTACTTTGCAGGGGAATACAGAGGAAGTATACCCCATCAGGGTTTACCTCCTCTTTAATATGACATGCTGTGCGCAACCACACAAAAAGCAGAGAAGGCCAAGGGAAGGGGCAGGTAAGATAAAGGGGAAGGGGGAGGTAATGGCCCAGGTGCAGTTCTTTATGCATCATATAATATTGAGGCAAAGTGAATACAGCATTATAAGCTACACCTTGAAGTGAAATATGAAACAAGTTTGTTTACTCACCAATAGAATCAAATATGAACTGGTCCTGAGTAGTTGCTAGAAATGATGGGACTGTAATGGAGAGTATTGTCTTCTGAACCTGCAGTTTTGTTCGTATACAGAACTATTCAGGAATCAAACATATTCAGAAATGTTAAAACAATGCAATTATCTGTACCCTAGGAACAAAAACATATAAAACATTTTCGACGAAAGTTTTTCATCTATGTTTATGAAATCTTTTTTTAAATTTATATCTGTATTCATTTCAGAAAAACTATGGAACATATGAAGAAAACTGGAGAACTAAAGTTCTCTACAAAAAATGAAGAACTTGTTAATATCACTTTGTTAGACTTCTTAAAGGAGTTTTAAAGGCAGAAGGTTTTTTATCTTAATGCATTCTATGCATAAAGATAAAAAGCCTTCTGTGTGCAGCAGCCTCCCCAGCACCCCTAATACTTAACTGAGCCCCCTCTCTGTCCAGCGATGTCAACGAGTCCCTCTGCCTTCTGGGGCTCTCCTGCTGATTGGCTGAGACACAGCAGTGGTGCCATTGGCTCCTGCGGCTGTCAATCAAAGTCAGTTAACCAAACAGGAGAGAGAGGGGGTGGGGCTGAATAGCAGCTTCAAGTCTGAATGGACTCACGGAGCTGCAGCTTGGCTCAGGTGTCCCCATAGCAAGCTGCTTGCAGTGGGGGCACTCAACAGGAGGGAGGGGCAAGGAGCAGCGAAGCAGGACCCGAGAAGAGGAGGATCCAGGCTGCTCTGTGCAAAACCAACTGCACATAGGAGGTAAGTATAACATGTTATTGTTAATTTTTTTAAAAACGAGACTTTATAATCGCTTTAATTTTCTAGAGAATATAAAGTTAAACCTATCTAGGCGCTAGAAGGGAAAAATATTTTCTCCACTGTTTATTAAACGGTCCATAAACCTAAAGTTGTGGGGCTACTTAAAGGTATTTCTTGAAGCCTATATTTATTTGCTTACTGGTTTCTTGAAGACCATTCGGCTTAATTTATTTTTGTGTATTTGAATACATGGCCATTTGACATTTGTCTGCACCCATGTTGAAAAGAGTCTTAATTTCCTGTCCAAGAAATAGCATTCACAAAGGACAGAAAGTTAGGGGAAATCTCCCCATCTGGCACCTAGACCACAATTAAAACCCAATAAATATTCTAATCCATTCTCTAAAGTGTGCATTTGAATAATAAAGAAACAATAAAGAAATGTTTGGTGGGGTTTTTTTTGTGTGTCTTGTTTGAGCGATACGACTTAACTATCTTCACTGAACTGTGTTGCAGTACATGTTTAAAATATATAACAAATCTTAAAAAGAGATATTAAACAATATCCTTATTCTTGAAAAATAATTTCTACACATCCACTACTTAAAGTGATTGTAAAGTCTCGTTTTTTTTTTAGTAAAGATAACAAACATGTCATACCTACCTGCTCTGTTGCAGTGGATTTGTACACAGCAGCCCGGATCTTCCTCTTCTCGGGTCCCTCTTCGGCTCTACTGGCCCCTCCCTCCTGTTGGGTGCCCCCACAGCAAGCAGCTTGCTATGGGGGCACCCGAGCCAAATCACAGCTCCCTGTGTCCATTCAGACACAGAGATGTGGCCCTGACCCATCCCCTTTCTATTCTCATTGGCGGACTGACTTTGATTGACAGCAGCTAAGTACCAGGACCCAGGTAAGTATTAGGAGGGCCGAAGAAGGCTGCTGCACACAGAAGGCCTTTTTATCTTAATGCATAGAATACATTAAAATACAAAAAACCTTCTGACTTTACAACCACTTTAACCAGCCCTGTAACCTATTTTTTCATAAACAAGTAGTGCATGTTAGTTGTGATCATGTGTACTGCTCTATGCACGCTACAAATCCCTTCATTCCTTATTCCCTAGTCCAGCTTGAGCAAGAGAAAGTGGCTACCTTCCTATATACAGTGGGACCACAAGGTTTGGAGGAGGCTGAGAGCAACAGAAGGTATCTTTGAGTTAAGAATATATACTTAAATATGCAGTAACCTTCTTTAAAAAAAAACTGAGTTTAGAGTCACATTAAGTGCAATTTAGAAAAAAAATGGAGAGTGCAAAATATGGTGAAGCTCTAAATAGAAACCAATAAGCTTCCAGTTTTTTTGTCAACATCTAACTAAACAAGTTGAAGTTGGAAGCTGATTGACTACCATGCACGGCTGCACCAGATTTTGCACTCTCAAGTTTTATTAAATCAACCCCAATGTCTAAGGCTGGGTTCACACCGGATGCGGGTTGCCGGCATCCAATTCGCAATAGCAGGAGATTTTGACTGGCTCTCTATGGAGCCGGTTCACATATCTCCGATGCGGCTCCGGTGCAAAATTTGCACAGGAGCCCTATGCATCTGTTGGTCCATTTCAGGTCTGAATTCAGCCAAAAATTTGGACTGAAATAAGACCTGAAACGGTGAACCAGGACCCCTGCTGGGAGCCGCATCGGTATTAGGTATAAACCAAGCATTAAACAAAAAGTGATCTTTCTATGAAATTACCTTTCCTTATTTTGTAAATTACAAGGCAATATATATTTACAGAGCACATTTAAGTCTTTCAGCATTTATCAGTGGTAAACCTTTGGCAGGACATTTTGGCTTACTAGCCCCAGTGACAGTCTGTAAAGAAGAAAAAGTGAGGAAACCGTATTTTATTTCCCGAGAATGTGCAGACATTAGTCAAGGTGCACAGCAACGCGATTTAAGCAGAGTTTTAAATTGGTGATTTCAGCTAGATTCCAGAATAAATCAAACCCTAGACCAGGATACAAGTGAATTTAAGCTTTCTGTTAACCGGTTATCACTGTAATCTGTCTTCATATACAGCTCCTTCTTTACACACAACTATGTAGTGGAAAATAAACACCTTTTGTAAATCCTGATGTTACAAAATGCCTCCATTCATGAACAGTCACCTCATATACCCTTTTTCTTAACATTATAAACTGCAGCATTTCAGATAAAAAAACAACAAAATATATATAATTGTTCTGGGCATTTTGAGTCATTTTGAGTCATGTAGATTTTAACTAAAGGTAAAAAAGTTATGTTTTTGATAAAAAGTAGGTTTTTCTTTATTCTTTATTTAAAGGTTTCCACCAAAGCATACAGTTAATACAGTTGTCATCACACTGCCAGCGCTGAAATGGATAACATTGTTAATACATACTGTTACACAAATATATGAAAAAATTGTCAAGAAAAAAATGCCTGATATGTGACAGGATGGGGGGTACAAAGCGTGGTTTTATTACAGTGCTAAAAAATGAAATGAAAATAAAAAGTTAATATACAAACATGAAAAATTCATCAAAAAATTGCGAAGGGATGAGGATGATAAAAACGAATTAGTGTGATATATGGTAAAATAAAAGGACAATTAGCAGAGCTCCATTGTCATTTTGACAGCTGGTTTGCTGCGCTGTGTGTATCAGGAGTGATATCAGTGTTCTCGATACACACAGCGGGGCCAACTATCGTACGGACAGGTGCACCTAACTGTATATACCAAGAGGGCTGCTCTATCAATGTAATCTGAAGATCTTCATGGCAAGGTTTTCAGTCTGGCAGCCGTACTAAACACTGCAAGAAATAGCTAGAGTGACACAGTGGCACTAGAGGCTCCTGTCCCAGTTGTGCCCCTCCACTCATCCCCACCACCAGCACCACAGTACCTAAGACAGGAGCTTCTCCTTCCACTCTCTCAGCCTGCAAAAAAGGATGCTCATTTAAGGACAATGGATGTTCACATGAAAAGTATGCCTTTATGCATTTGCAGTTAGCACAAGCAAACATTAGATCAACTGGAAAATGATTAAATACTTTTTTCTACCTTTACTATTTGCCAGTTTGTTTATACTGGACATCTGTGTTTTGTTGTTCTTTATGCCTTAACAACTTTTGATATTACATATAATTTATGTACTATAGCCCGATGCCCCCGATGACGTCAGTTATGACGAAACATGTAGGGCGGAGCCTACATACGTGCCATCACCACGCCTGTCCTGCTGTGTACACTTGCTGTTTTGCTTCCATGGCTCCTTGCTCCTTTGGATTAATTTGACATACCTGTTAACTCAGTGACATTGTAAGTACTTGTATTCCCTTTTTTTAAATAATGTATTTTATATAGATTCACACTATGTAGATGCTTTATTCTATTGCATATCCATGATGGGAATACATCCTTGTACATCTACTGAGCTGCCAATGAATCTGCGTTAACCTTTATTCCTGTGGTTGGATGATACGGGCTGCCATCTTATCATGGTGGTGGAATCAGATCACTTATGAATTTGGATTATATCGATTTTATGATTTCACAGACACTTCTTTTAGAACTTTTTTTTGGTTTTGTGTATATACATGTTTCATTCATTTAATTTTTCAGTTGTTTCATTTTCATTCACATTTATATGGCACTATACACTTTTTAACTATACTTGTATTATTGTTTTCACCATTAGCACTGCATGTATTTTACACTACATAAAAAATACCTGCCACTCCTCATACCTACAATGGCGCACTTTTTTTTTTATCTTACACTTATTTACTGTATTTTAAAGATAGACTCTTGTTTGATTTGTTTATCAATAACATTGTTAACAAAAGTGGTAAAAAAAGGTTTGTCTTTAATCGTGTTGCTTTGCTCATTGCATAAAAATACAAAAAAGCCTGAAATTATTACAGCAATGGAGTAATACAAACATAAAAATGTGTTGCATAATACCATTTAAGGAGCATAAAGTAATTCAGAAACATAATCCATACCTTAACTGTTACTGAAGGGACAGCTTCTGACTCCAAAGCAATGTCAACAGCTTGCTGATGAAAAGAATCCATTCATAGTAAATTAGTATGAAACTAAATAACTTTGTAAAAATGAATACAGCAATAAAAGGAATGTTCAAGGGGTGGAGACTGACTTTTACTTGACTCAAAATCTATTGACCATATTGTAAAAGATAATGATTATTTTGAACCGATAGTATTTTTTTTTCATGCAACATACATCTTAATGGTTTATATATCAGTTTTCACTTGGAGTTGCTATAGTAATAATGCACGTTAAAACTGTGATCAAAATTAAGAATATAAGTATTGGATGTAGTCTGGGAATAACACTAAACACAGCAGTTTTAGCATTCCTGGGTCCAAGTAACAATACAATTGTATTACCCGATGATCCTGCCAGCAATTTTTATATTTTACTCTCAGTAACAGGTCATACTATACAGCAAATATCACTTACAAGTGCTGAGATGCACCATTTAATACCAACAGGGGCGTTTAAAATGATTAGCTTTTATTTTTCTGGATTAAAGTGGTTGTAAAGTGAATAGCTTCAGGTGATACACAGAGATTAAACAAATCTTCCTATAGAAGCTTTACTTGTTTATCTGCAGTCTTCTCTTCTATACATCCCTTCAAAAGTGCAGAATTGTGATGAAAAAAATCTGCATCTGTGAGGAGCATAGAGGAGGGGGTGGAGAGATACAGTTACAGTGTGTGAGAGAAAAGGAACACACCCCCCTCCAGACACTGCAAGGAAGGATACAGAGCTGTGTTCTGAATAGACAAGCTTTGTGCTGAGCTCCCTCCCCCATCACAAATTTATCTCATGTTTTCGGGAAAACTGACTCATGCTGATAAGAGAGAAACCAAGCACCAGAGAGAAACGACAATTAGAGCTTTGGGAGAGAGACAAGTAACACTACAGATATATGAGCTTTGCCCAGATTTCACGACTGAGGTTCACAACCACTTCATTACTGGGCATTTTGACCCCCTTCCTGTCCAGGTCAATTTTCAGCTTTCAGTGCGGTCGCACTTTGAATGACAATTGCGCGGTCATGCAACACTGTACCCAAACAAATCTTTTATTTTTTGACAGCTAGAGCTTTCTTTTGGTGGTATTTAATCACTGCTGAATTTTTTCTTTCTTGCGAAAAAATGAAAAAAGACCAAAAATTTTGAAAAGAAAAAAGCTTGTGTTACAAAACTTTGTAAATAAGTAATTTCTCTCCTTCACTGATGTGCACTGATAGGCACTGATGAGGTGGTATTAATATGCAGCACTGATGGGCACTGATAGGCGGCACTGAAGGGCAGAATTTATGGGCGCTGATAAGCGGCACTAATGAGCAGCACTGCCAGGCATCACTGATGAGCACTGACAGGCAGCACTGATGGGCACTGATTGGCATCACTAATGGGCACTGATTGGCATCACTGGTGAGCTTTTGGGCACAAACAGCATGTTGTGAAGGACGTCATATGACGCCCAGTCACAACAATTAAACCACCATTGGCTCCCGCAGCTTTCAATCAAAGTCAGTCAGCCAATCAGAGGGGGGGGGCAGGTCGTGGCTCCGTGTCTGAATGGATACACGGAGCTCTGACACAGCTCAGGTGCCTCCATAGAGAGCTGCTGGCTGTGGGGGCACTCGATAGGAGGGAGAGACCAGGAGCACCAAAGAAGGACCCGAGAAGAGGAGGATCCGGGCTGCTCTGTGCAAAACCAACTGCACAGAGGAGGTAAGTATAACATGTTTGTTATTTTTAAAAAAAACGAGACTTTACAATCACTTTAACCACCTCAATACTGGGCACTTTCACCCCCTTCCTGCCCAGGTCATTTTTCAACTTTCAGCGCTGTCACATTTTGAATGACAACTGTGTGGTCATGCTACACTGTAACCATGTGAAATTTTTATCATTTTCTTCACACAAATAGAGCTTTCTTTTGGCGGTATTTAATCACTGCTGGGTTTTTTATTTTTTACAAAAAAAAAAAAAATGTCCGAAAATTTTGAAAAAAAAGTTCTTAGTTCTTGTCAGTAAATTTTGTAAATAAATAATTTTTCTCCTTCACTGATGTGTGCTAATGAGGCGGCACTGATAGGCTGCACTGATGGGCACTGATGAGCCAGCACTTATGGGCACTGATTAGGTGGCACTGATGAGGAGGCACTAATATGCCGCACTTATGGGTGGCACTGGAGGGCACTGATAGGTGGCACTGGTGAGTGCTGATGGGTGGCACTGGTGGGCACTGTTAGGTGGCCCTGATGGGCACTGATAGGTGGCACTGATGGGCACTGATAGGCGGCACTGGTGGGCACTGAGGGGTGGCACAGATAGGCAGCACTGATGGGCATTGATGGGTGGCACTGATTGGCATAATTGATGGGCATTGATGGGCAGCACTGATAGGTGACACTAATAGCCAGCACTGACTGCCATCACTAATGAGCACTAATTGGTGCCACTGTCGGGCACTTACAAGCACTGACTGCTGGCACTGGTGGGCACTTGTGGGCACTGACTGCTGGCACTGGTGGGCACTTAGTGCTGGCACTGGGGTGGGCACTGGTTTCTGGCACAGGTGGTCAATTGTAATCAGGGCACTGATAATCAGTGCCCAGATTATATCCCTATACGTCCTCTGTGAGAGGAGATACCGCTGATCGGCTCTCCTCGCCACACACTCTGTCAGTGTGAGGCGAGGAGCGCCAATTACTGGCACTTCCTTGTTTACATGTGACCGGCTGTGATTGGTCACAACCCATCACATGGTTAAAGAGCAGCGGCTCTTTGCACAAATCGGGGGCGCGCCGTGCCCTGGCAACACGGCACACTGCGTGCCCCCTAGGGAGCGCGCTTTTTGGGTGATATCATATAACGTCGTCCCAGAACGAGAGCCGCGCCGCTCCACCGTCATTTGACGGTGGGCGGGCGGTATGTGCTTAAGACAATATAAAGGTACCAGAATAACTTCATGTAGAACTATAGGTAAAACTTTTTCTTTCATTTTGGATAAAGCAAGGGAGGGTTATAACCAGTCAGATTTTTTTCGTTATCTGTGTCCCATTTAGGAGATTTCCCTTCACTTCACTTCCTGTCATATGACGTCCAGCCAGATAACCCACGATTGCGTGCCCGCGGTGGGGGGGGGCGCACATCGCGGTGATCGGTGGTGCAGTGTGTCAGTCTGATCACATCGGAAGCTCTTTGCCACGTGATCAGTCATAACCAATCAAGGCTGGTCACAGTGTAAACAAGAAGAGCCGTGCATCGGCTTTTTCTCTAGGAGAGCTAATCGTGGGTTATCCGGCTGGACGTCATATAAAAAAAAGACTAAAAATTTAGAAAAAAATCCCACATTTTTCTTAGTTTCGGTTGTAAAATTTTGCAAATAATCTTTCTTCATGAATTTGGGCCAAAATGTATTGTGCTACATTTCTTTGGTAAAAAAAAAGTGTTTGTTAACCCCCAAAAAAAAATGTTGCTCCTGTCTCTTTAATGTGCAATTAGCAGCATGGTGTTTTTGCTTTTTGAATTAGCCCTCTGTATCCCCTAAAATATCTGCTTGATAATGCCAGGTTTTGACTTCCCCTCTGAGTGCTGACTCCCCTATCATATTAGCTGATCCTGAGAGTCCGTGGTCTGTGCAGTCTGTGTCACTAGCAGCTTACCTCTTCTCCTCTGCCTGTCTTCAACTCCTCCCTCCTCCCCCTCCCTCTCCCTTTCGGTACGTAGAGTCTCTTCTCTGCTCTCATAATTAACTTTTAAAGCCCCCATCCCCTCTGTATTAGAACAAGAAGTTTACTTGTGTCAGTGTTATATCATAAATATTCTTATCTGTATAGATAACACTCTGACTTCCTACACATGGCTCTGTCTCTAGCTTTTATACAAGCGGCTTAACAACCACTTTAAAATCAGTGCATATTATTTAGTCTGTGAGAAAGTTATACGCAAACTAAAATATATATATATATATATATATATATATATATATATATATACAGTCAGGTCCATAAATATTGGGACATTGACACAATTCTAATCTTTTTGGCACTATACACCACCACAATGGATTTGAAATGAAACGAGCAAGATGTGCTTTAACAGCAGACTTTCAGCTTTAATTTGAGGGTATTTACATCCAAATCAGGTGAACGGCGTAGGAATTACAACAGTTTGTATATGTGCTTCCCACTTTATAAGGGACCAAAAGTAATGGGACAGATTTGATTGTTTCAGTCTGGGTTGGCGCTCCCCAGATATAATGGTATGCCAAATTCTTATTTATCTATAGTAGGTATCTTTCCTTCAGGATGTGAGTTCCAGGGGGTTGGTATCATGATGGATACCCCCTGGAACTCACATCCTGAAGGAAAGATCACCATCTGCCCATAGGACCTGGGACCTGCCTGGGAAAGGAGACAACCTGTTGGAGAAATATCCCCGGGAGATAAAATCTGGAGAGGAGAGACCAACCACCAATCGGAGGATCCCTGACATACCTGCCTGAGACAGGCGCCTCTGCGTTTTACCCCTGTGTGGGGTGGCGGTGTCCGGTAAGCAGGGTGGCAATCGGGGAGCACGCGTGTCTCACTAAGGATTTATGTATTTTGGACCATATCTTATGGACACTTAATTGCACCATTGAGAAATAGATGTTGGCTATTGCTGTGAACAGATAGAGAACTAAGTGCAACAGACTCATGGTTTTAAGTTTTTGCAAGTTGTAATACTAGCACATTAATACTAGCACATTATTTTCATTGGATATATTTTTTGAAGAGACTCAATAGCACCTTATAAAGCACTTTGCATAAGCACTTTAATATCACAGTAACTCAGGTTATCTACAGTCCTTGTTTTCTGTGATACTAGCACATCAATACTAGCACATTATTACTTTTAACACTATTGTTGGATACATTTTATGTAAAGATTTATCAGCACCTCTACATATCACTTTGTACAAGCACCTTAAAATATCAGGGCAACATGAATACATATATGATACTAGCACATTATCATTTTTAGGAAAGTGATACAGTCGCTTTAGCCTGTATCTGCAAAACGATAAGCACTGTCAGCAGTATTCTTTGTATTCTTTTTACTTGGACTGTGTGTAACTGGGGTTGTCACATGACAACACGATACTAGCACATTAATATGTTCATTTACTGAAGTTAGGGGGACAGATCATTTTATTTAGCATCCTACAAGGCACATCTGTTTCAAGTATTAAATTCCAAAAATACTCACCCCATCACTACATATTGGCACACTAGCATTATAAATTTTGGTTACCATTACTTATAACGTATTTTTTTCTATACCCACAATCAGAACCATATATGGAAGAGATACCTACTATAGATAAATAAGAATTTATCTATAGTAGGTCCACAATTCTGGATAAAGAATGCTGGAAAAATTCCAGTGAGCAACAGGCTCAACCGAAGCTTTAGAGGAGTGTGGTCGCCCCTAGCAACTCCGGTGATGTCAGTCCCAGGAATCGCAAGCCAAAGGGATCACCTACAGAGGATTATGGCAAGTGTAAAGCAACACAGCGTCCTGGAAAGAAAAGTCAACTTGTTTGGGAGAACCAGCAAACAGCAGCTGAGAGGATGCTATCTTCCTTAGCTACCGGAGGAAGTCTCCAGATCCCATGCCTGGAATGTGGTAAATTGGGACATGATTGTTTGTCTTGTCCCTGGTTGTGGGGTACACCAAGAGTCAATGTTGCGGAGGAAAATTTTTCGTCTGCAGGCCCAGATTCCTGCACAAATGTGTGCAGTCACCCCTAGCAACAGTGAGGAAGTACCTGTTGTGCCTGCAGGGGGTGCTAAGGAGTTTGAAAGGGCTGCTGCAATTCTATCCAGTGGCCACCAGGGAGAGTTGGCCAGTGAAAGTGCGACAGAGGACTGGTTCATGAGACAGCATACTCAGTTGAAGATGGTGACCCCCTACTACTGCGATGGGTAATACTGTCTTTAATGAAATGTTGGCTGGAACCGCTGATTTCATGCTGGAAAAGACTGGTTACGAGACTGTCCATGGTGATGTGAGAGTGACCCCAGTTACTGGGACTGATGAATATGCTCTTGAGAATGACTTTTCCCTGTGCAGTACCCTGTAAAGTGGGGAGGCAGGGGTTAAAGTCAAACTTGCACCTGTATGTGCTGCTCAAGCGGAAAAAAATTATGTGTCTCATGTCAGCCAGGCTCAAGTTGGTAGTGGGCTGGGACAGCCCACAAAAGGTAAACATGCTGTCAAGGTTTAGAACGCTGAATGTACTGATGGTTATGGTAATACTGCGGTTAAAGACGGGCCGTTGCCCATAGCAATAGATGGTAAAACAGCACAGTTGTCCCTGGAAATCTCCAGGAAATGTAATGCATTGTAGCCAGAGGTTGCTCTGGACAACTGCAATGTCACTCTGGTGGAACAGACTGGATCTGCACCTTTTACTGGGAATGTGTTAGTGCAATCTGCTAGTACTGAAAGTGTGCAAGTAAATAATGGGTTAATGCAACTTGTGGAAAATGCAAAGATGTGTGAGGTTTATGAAGCGCCACCCAAGCAAGGAGGGGGATGTGGTGTATTGCAACCTGTTGTGTTAAAATCTGTATTGCCAAAATCTGACATGATTCACAATGACTTGTGTAATAAGTCTGCAACTAAGCCCATCTGCTTGCATGTGTCTCCTTGTTCAGATTGTTCGGTGCTGAGGAGTACCGATGAAGGGAGCCCACATGCAATGGATTGGGAGGGTATGGCCAGGCCAACATTAGCAAATATGGAAGACAGGAATGTTCAGGAGAAATGTGTTGATAATGTTTACGATAATATGGTTGAGAAGGGTGGTACTGACCAGTGCAGGGTTGCAAATATTGTGGAGCCGCTTGGTCTATCCAGGCCTCATTGGACGGATTTAGTGCTACAGAGCAATGCTTGTTGTGATGAGTTGGCCAAGAGAATAAATGCAATGCTAGATGGAATTTCTGGGGCTAAAGGTGTGGTGGCACTGTCTCTGCTGTGCCAGCAGAGGCTAACCCTCAAGATAAATAAGCACCAGATAAGGGCGAACACACAGCAGAGATTGTGTCAATGACTCCCGAAAGTAGTGTTAATGTGGAATGTCAAAATATCGTTGCTACTGGTAATGTGCTGGAGCAGTTCACTGTTACTGAGCCCGAGAAGTTGGCTATAAGTCCAGCATCTAGCAGCACTCTAGTAGAGCACCAGGCTACGGATACACCTAGCTAGGGGGAGCTTTGGTTAAATGGTGCAACTTCTCAGGTTGCAGCAAGTGAGCCTCTCTGCGTTCCCAGGATCATGGAAGTTCTCAGAAAGGATTTGAGTCGGGAATCAAAGGGCTGGTTTGTAACTCAAGGAGATGCTTGAACGCTGGGATGTACAGCCATGCGATACTGGTGCGTCATTTCCACAGTCTGATGGTCTGGTGCTGCGGAGTACCACTAGGTGGAGCATTGAATGGCAGGCTGTACTGAACCAGGCAAAACAAGACAGAAATTGGTTATTGCTGAATTTCTTGCTGGTGCTAACAGTTGCCTTTAGGTTTGATGCTCGATTATTTCCTGCAAAAGTAGTACAGTCCTGCTCACCATTATTGGCACCCCTTCATGTTTTGCATAACTGAGTGAATGTCTTCAGAAATAAATGTAAATGTACCAAATTTATATCAGCAGGATCTTTTAATTGGAGGTCCAAAGTAATTTAACAAAGACAATTGTTATTTCAACATAGATATTGTAATTATAAAGAAAAAACAGAAAACCAGCATGTGCACTAATATTGGCACCCCTCCTTAATATTTGGTTGCACACCCTTTGGCAGCGATGACAGCCTCCAAACGTTTCTTATATCCATCGATAAGCTTCTTGCACTTCTCGGGTGGCATTTTCTCCCACACTTCCTTTGCAATATGCTCAAGCTCTTGAACATTTGCAGGGTTCCTTTCTCCAATGGCAGTTTTCAGCTCCCCCCAAAGATTTTCAATTGGATTGAGATCAGGACT